>JAPQWV010004490.1:0-29577 GCA_027422505.1 Craterostigma plantagineum
ACGAATCCTTGCATATTTCTTCACTCTCATCCTCACGACCTTGCTGCTGTCCCCAATTCATTGTGACTAGCTAACTCTGAATATCGAAAATAAGATTGTTAAAAGACGTGAATTTAGGTAGATGATGATATTGTGTTGTTCCACCAATGTCTATTTATAGGCACAAATGGTACAAAATATCATTATCATACCCGGCAATCCATTAAATGATACAGACGAATTTTTGACTTGGAAGATTTGACGCCGCGTGAGAAGTGATATTTCTCTTGTCGATTACAAGATTTTTCCTCGCGCAAATCATTCTCGAAAAAATTCGTCGATTGCGTGTCAATCATATTTCAAATATATGTAAATAATATCATAATACTCTAAAAAATATATATAAAATAAACAAAAAAAAAAAAAACGAAGGACAAGTCACGGCCTTGAGAAAACACACTCACGGCCGTGAATGATATAAGCTACGCACACTGCTCCAATTCACGGCCTGTGACTTCCTGACTCACGGCCGTGAATTGGAAGATTAAGACCACTGCTAAGCGTCACGGCTTGTGGATCTGCATTCACGGCCGTGATTCTAACAGTTATAATATAAAAATAAAAAAAAAAACAATATATATAATAAAAAAAATAATAATAATAAAAAAATAATAAAAAAAAATATAATAATAATAACAAATAAAATAAATAAAATAAAAAAAAGATGATTTAATAATAAAAAAAAAAAAAAAATTATAATAAAATAAAATAGTTGTCACGGCCCGTGTCACTCTAGTCACGGCCGTGACTGAGGCGGGCTAACTCACTGCCCGAAGTCACGGCGGCCCAAGACCCGAGAGTCACGGCCGTGACGAGAACTAAATCACTACACTCACTGCTTTTGTTCACGGCCTGTGAATTGATATTCACGGCCGTGAACCTGCGTTTTCAACCTTTCAAACTCTACATTCTCTGTTCCGATTCACGGCCATTGACTCACAGGTCACGGCCGTGAACGCTTCGATTTAAACCACATTCTAACCCTTTTATATCGTCATTTTCAACCTACACAACGATCCAAATCGAAAATCTCGTCTCTTCAACTCCGAACTCCCCCATTTCCGACCACGTCGCCGCCCGCGCAAACGCATACCGTCGGACTAATTCCGGCAACATCACGAACAACACCTATTCACACTCTTAATTCAGTAAATCAAAAGGTATGGACTTTCACCATCCTTATTCGATTTCACGGCGAATTCCAAGATTGAGGTTGATTTTCGTGTTTATATTGCTCTTTCATCACTATATTTATGCTATAAACATGTTGGGGTTGACGGATTTGCAGTTTTCGTGTGTTAATTTCACTTGGACGACGAACCCTAAAATTTCGAAGATTTGGGGTTTTCCCATTTAGGTTTAATTTGGTGTTCGTCTTGTACTTTTATGGTTGGACACATGATAATCATATCTTGGGAATGTCTAATTTGTTGATTCCATGCATTATTTTCGCTTGGGTTTGATGAACCCTAATGTCGAAATTTAGGATTTTTGGGAAATTTGGACGGAATTGAGTGCTGTTTTGGGTTTTGATAGCGTTGATTAATCGTTTGACAGTTTGAAAGTGCGCTGATTGACCGATTATTGGAATTTGAAAGAGTATTTTAGTACGTCTATTATGTGTTCGACAAATGCCGCTTTGAATGCTTATATTTCTTGCTTTGGAATTGTGAATTTGTCGCTACGTTGGTCGAGTCGAGCTTTATTGATTATATTCTTCTCCCAACTCACATTTGGACTTTTAGGTACTATGGTCGAAGTCGCGCATCTGGCTCATCGAGTCGTCTACGTCGGGGCCAAAACACGCCGTCACTACTAGAGGCTATGGGGCAGTTTGACGATGAGACGCACCAAGCCCGTTATAACCGGCTAAAGGCACGGAATTCATTCTGACTGATCAGATGGATCAAGAGACGCTGGCGAAACATCATATTGACCAGCAAGTGGCGGGGTACACGTCCTGAGCGGCTGGCTCGAATTCTTTCAAATCGACGAGCCAGCATACAAGGAGCTGACCCTAGAGTTCCTCTCCACCTTCTCCTTCGAGGACGGGCGCAATGGAGTTAAGTTCCGTCCGGGCGTTTAATGAGGAGCATGCCGTAGATATCGACGATATTTGCCGGGCGCTTGGGTTTGAGGGTACCATATTTTGGGCGCCAGGGGCCATTCCCAGACGGATATTACAAGGAGTATCTTCAGCATCCGCAGAGAGCGCCAGAACTGTTGGGCGGAACTTGCGAGACCCGGCGACCTGCCTTCAGTGTGAGACCTCGAAGGCGTCTTCACTTAGGAGCCCCGGCCTGCGCTACATCCACCGATTACTATCGACATCGCTCACCCCTAGGGGCGACTCGCACGGCGCAATTGGACTGCGTGATTTGTTCTACTTGGCCAAGATGCAGCGTGGTCAACTGGTGCATCTAGGGTTGGGGATGGCCTATGCTTTCAGCACCCAAGCTGATGTACGTAATCACGGGAAGCTCGCTGTAGGGCCCATTTGTTACGAAGGTTGTCAGGGGACTCAACCTGTGGCCAGAGGATCCGCCAGAGATGGCGATAGTGGGTGGGCCGCAATCTGGTGAACGAGGAGATGATGCTGAAAATGAAGATGCTTATCAAAGCGCCAAATGGGTCCCGCTCGAACAAGGTTTACGTCTGGCACGAGGTTTATCGTGGGCAGACGGACCTGGGCGAAGAATTCCCCGAGCCACTAGAAATTGAGGGTGTGGGGCCAGATCCGGTTCACTCAGACACTGCTGGCCCTTCCCATTCCTCCGCTATCACAGGGGCGAGTCATCAGGGGTCGGTCATTACGCGTCAGTCGCAGACTTTCAATCATTGCGCCAAGACATGCTACGCTACAACGAGATGCCATTCGACGCGATGAGGAGACACGACGGCGCCAGGAAGAGTATGAGCGTCGAAACGAGGAAGCCCACCGACGCTACCAAGAGGAGCTACAGCGCTATGAGCAGGCCGTTAGAGCCATGGAGACGCGGTCCGGCGATCACAGGAGTCACTGGCGTTCCTTCCGCCCTCGGCAGTCATCACCACCACCACCACCTTAGTTCCAACTGCAGTTGGGATTTTTCTTTTGTAAAACACTTTGTTTTGTTTGGTCTAGTCATCCAGACACTTTTTGATGATTATGACTCGTTTTGCTGTTTACTTCTTATTTCCATCGTGCGTTTAATTTTCTTTTCAGTGTTTTCAGGAAAGTGTCACAATTTACGCCACTACAACCCAAAATTTTCACAATCAGTGAAGCAACCATATTCAAAATATATCAAATGGAGGAGGCAGGGCCACGCCAATTTTTCAGGGGAGTCACGTTCTTTTCAACTTCTTTTACCTCCTGTTATTTCTTTTTCACGTTGAGGACAATGTGAATCTTAAGTGTGGGGAGGGGGAATTGTGTTGGGAATTTTGTTGAAAGTTACGTGAAATATTTTTTTTAGGTGCTGTGGTTATTAATCTATAAAAGTCTGGCATGATTGTTTGCGTTCATCTCAATGTGGATTGCATATTAGGGATTCTAGTGAGCGATAAAGACACGCATCAGTGATTTAATCTTTTCAGCATGAATAGATATAGTGCTACTTTGAGAGATTCACACACATAACCCATGTTCCGTTGTGAGAGTTTGAGCTGACGAGCTTTTGCTCATTTTCCTTGGTTGTGTGAGTAGTGCATAATTTACGTCTCGCTAGAACTTGCTTGTTTGATACGCATTGAAATTGCTTGAAGTATGTTTTGCATGAATATGACGAAGGCATTAGGAAATAAGTCCACGGCCAAAGTTCCCGACCACGACTGATCACCGTAGTTAGCCACTTTGTGCCCTAAGCCTATTTATTTCTCACCCTCGTATATCATAAACCTCTGACCTAATAAGCCTCCAGAGATCATTTGAACCCGAGTTAAGCAGAAAGTGAAGGTGAATGTCAAAGTCGAAAAGCGAGTCGGATGACCCGACAACTCCGAGACAACGCCGAAAGCAGTGGACAACGCCTCAATGTAAAAAAAAAAAAGAAGAAGAGTGAAAAAAAAAATGAGAAAAAGAGAGTAAAAGCGAAGTGGAACGAGGATAAGCTGTTGCGAAAAGAAAGAAAAAGAACCTTTCCTTTGATAATCTTCCGGTCTCGTGAATTCCACATCATACCCTTATTTCGAGACTTGGAAGAAGAAAGGCTTAGTGGAACGCAGCAGAAATAAGAGAATATGAAGACGGCGTAATCAAAAGGGTTGATACTGGCGCGCTTTAGACAATGACATGAAGACCGACACGACTGCTACTCATATGTGATTCCACTACCACCTCATCACTATCTGAACCCATTTAACCCGAAAAAGACCTTCTGATTCCTGCTAACTGCTTTAAGTAGTAGACGTGTGATTGACTTGCAAGCATATGGTATAGACTAGATTATTGCATGAATTAAGTGATTCACGATTTATTAGCCTATACACTGAGTGATTTGAGTGAATCCCTGCAAGGTGTGGATCTCGATTAGTAGTGCTAAGGAAATTCGTGTCGAATAGTGCTGATTATTGTTGCAGTGTCCCGTAATTGCTTGCTTGATTCCATCTTGTGTTTTCCATCTGCGTTGGTGAATTGTGAATGGTCATTCCACTATGTTGTTACCTTTACTTGCTTCTAATTTGCTTGAGGACCAGCAAAAGCTTAAGTGTGGGGAGGTTTTGATAAACGTATTTTAATACGTTTATTGTTTTGTTTATTTGAGTTATAATAGGAAAGTTTTTTGATCATTCTAAACATTTATTGGCTCTATTTACACTCATTTAAATATTGTAGGACCTTCGAATGATTATCGAGAGAAGAGGAACGAAAACGAGGCGAAAAATGACGCGAAAATGGCAAAATTTGAAGCTGCCAGTAATCCGTCACGGCCGTGAACGATCTTGCAGAGGCCGGAATGCGGGCAGTAAGCTAAGGAGAAAAAGTCCAAAGGATCACGGCCGTGAATCATCTAGCATGAAGCCGTGACAGAGGGCAGTGGGTTGCTAATGATCGTCACGGCCGTGAATCGCCATGCAAGACGCCGTGAATCAAGGCAGAGACGAGGGGTAAGTTTACTGTCCCAAGTCACGGCCGTGACTCCTGAAGCGAGAAACCGTGAATGTCGGCAGAGAGTTAGATGAGTCATGTCACGGCCGTGACACTTCATGCGAGAGACCGTGAACGACGACAGCGAGTTTGATGAAGGAAAGTCCTCGAAGTCACGGCCGTGACTTCCGATGCACGAGGCCGTGAATCATGCCAGAGAGTCAATATTTAGGGTTTAAGCCGCCGTCACGGCCGTGAAGCGTGTTGCACGAGGCCGGACTCATGCCAGAAAGTCAAGAAATAGGGTTTTCAGCCGCCTTCACGGCCGTGAAGGCCCGTTAAGAGGCCGTGAACGTGCCAGAATGCAGGGTTTTAGCCCATTTTCGAAGCATAAAAGGGAGGCACTACTCAGAACTCAAGGAGAACCTGATAGGGACGAAAACTTAGAGCAAAGAAGAGAAGGAAGAACACTAGAAGCAGTCCCGTGATTCGGAGAAGCTCAAGGGACGATCCAACAACGAAGCTACGCTCATACGATCGGGAACGAGTGCTCCACCTCGGAAACGCCATATTCACTCCTTAGGGAAGTTTTTATGAGTTCTCTATCCTCGTTTCCCTTAAATCTCGTTGTTGTGACTTTCAATATGAGTGGCTAATTCTCTTGTGTGTTTGGGGAATAGATGAACGTTGGGTTATGTTGTAGTTAAGGCGTAGGATAATCGTGAACACGTATATTCGACTATTTATCGTTCTATGATATTGTTTCTTCGTATCAATATGTCTATGTGTTGATATGCATGTGTGGTATATCGTTTAGGGCGACAGCTAAATAACGATTAGGCCGTTCGTAGACGTTAGGATTCGAGTATAGGGCGACAGCAAATACTCGATCCTCGCCGCCTTGTAATCGCTAAACTTAGATCCCCACGAACGTTTAGGGCGACAGCAAATCCGTGAGTGGGTAGAAAATTACTGCGATTTAGTCGATAATCACGTAGGAGCGATATTCCGTAAGCCTTAGTCAACAAACTCAGCGGGATTCGAATCCGGACACATATTTGTCATCTTAAGGCACTCTTATTACTTCTAGTCGAGTTCTATAGTCTTCCGAACCTTTAGTACTCTGTTAAGATAGTTCGTAATATAAACAAATCCTGTTATTTTATTTAGGTTAAATATCGAGTCGATAGTTTAATACTAGTACTCAATTTATTCCTCGTGATCGATACTCGGATATTCGCTATAGCTATATTACAACGATAGGTACACTGCCTATCGCGCGTGATTCTAGTTATAATATATTCGTTTTAATTATTACTTGACGTACTCGCACGATCTTTTATTTAAACATACACACACGCGATCAGCTTCCATTTCTTCTTGCATTGCCACCAACCACTGATCTGCATCTAAATTGTTCAGTGCTTCTTGAAGAGTTGATGCTCTCCATCATCAGTTAGAAGACAGTATGCAACGTTGCTATCCATATCGTAATCTTCATGCCGGGATGGTGCGGCTTTTTTGCGTGTGCCCCTTCTAAGTTCTGGCTCTGAATATTCGCTTGGTGCTGCTTCAGAAGAATCTTGTTCCACGGACTTCCCTTTCACCTGAATCGTCGTAGTCTCGGAGCATTCCTTTGTAGTGCTATCATTTTCTCCGATACTTTATTTTCTAAGAAGATAACTTCCCTGCTGATGACAACCTTGTGGGCAGTGGAATCCCACAGGCGATATCTTTACACCATCATTATACCCCATGAACAAACACTTCCTAGACTTCAGATGCAGCTTCGTAGTTTCTTGGGCGTTGTACATCACGTACACAGGACTTCCAAATACATGGATTTTGGAATAACCCACTGGCTTTTCGGTCCACATCTCCATCGGCATCTTCTGATCAATTGTCATTGAAGGCGATTGATTGATCACATAGCAGGCGGTGTTTGACTGCTTCTCTGCCCAGTATGATTTATCCAGACCTGCAGCTCCCAACATGGTCTTGTTCTTTCCAGCAGAGTTCTGTTCATCCGCTCCGCCACTCCATTTTGTTGTGGAGTATACGCCGTAGTGAAGTGCCTTTGGATGCTTTCCCTTTTGCAAAAGCTATCAAATTCCTTGCTAGTATATTATCCTCCATTATCCCGTCCTCAAACATTTGATCTTCTTTCTTGTATCAATTTCGACCCGAGCCTTGAAATTTTTGAAGGTAACGAACACATCTCCCTTATCTTGATGAGATACAACCAACATCTCCAGGAAAAATCGTCAATGAGTGACGCGAAATACTTTTTTTTTTTGGGAAAGGTCACTAAATAAATAAATAAAAAAGACACAGATCCGCTCAGAGAGCACAAAACCCACCGGTAACAGGCTACCAGCTCACAACCAAGGAAAAATGAAACATGTCCCTAGGGCAGAGCAAAAATAAGTCCAAACGTAAAAACAAATACAACCAAACATTTCCAGCCGTATCATCCAACGTCAACGTGAGGATCAGCATCAGCATCATTGTCCGTCGTCTCGAAAGTAGCAAGAACCTCAAACATGTTGTGATAGTGTGTCTCATAACCTTGCTACCGGATGCATCGTCACTGCTAGGTCTACTCGAACGCTTATCATGTTCGAAGATAGGGGTAGAAGTGCGTTTCTTGCCATCCCCCACAAGGCCATTCATGTTGGCCGCCTCAGTAACAATGACTTTTCCTTTGTCAGCCAAGCGGTTACCTTCTCGACTTGGAGGCGCCACCGTAGTCGGCCTTGTCGCCGAGGCGCCTGGATGTGAGTGTGTTTCTTGGCCGAGTTCTTAGGTGGTGGTTTCGGCCGGTTGGTAGGGCAAGCCGCGGTACTATGGGCCCATGAATCGCATGTCGAGCACTTACGAGGCCGCCACTCGTATTCAACACTAACGGGCACCACACCCGAGGAGCCACCATCCTTAGTTGGGATGTGGACGTTGAACCGCTCAATCAAAGGGTCCGCCAAAGCAACTTCAATGCACACCCTAGCATACTCAAGGCGTTCCTCCCGAGCCGTCACAGCGTCCGCAAATAGAGGCTTTCCAAGCACACTTGCAACGATTCCCAAACCGGCTTGTGTCCAAAATTCCGTTGGGACGTTCCGGAGACGAACCCAAAGCGGAACAGCCGAATGCGGTTTCTTTTCAAACGAAAATCCCGTACGCCACTTCTCGAGAAAGAGAGGCTGTCCCTGTAAGAGCCACGGACCGCCATCCAAAGCCATTGCAGTGGCCTCCTCTGTGCTAAAACGAAACATGAAAAAACCATTAATCGTCGATCTAACCTCGACAAGTTTTTTCCAAATAGACCTGACATAGCGTTCCACATGAGGGAAATACGGTCGCTTCCCAAGGAAATACCCGACAAGCGTGTGCTCCCACCGAGTGACGCCTTGTTGAGCAACTTCCCAAGAGGGCCGAGCCGCCGCTATACCATCGACGACAGTGGGCGCCGTGTAAGAAAGAGGGAGACGAGTCGAGCTAGGTGACCCTCCACGGCTAGTGAGAAGCCGGTTGCTGTTAGCGCCAAGAACAACCTCGGAAAAAGATGGGCCGGGATATGGGGGTCCATGTTGGAGCGCCGCCCCAAGAGGGCTGTGGTGCTGCACTGGTGTGCCAGCGTTCGCCGGCAAAGGTCTAGGGGTAGGCCCATGCACAGTAACGGAGCCATGGCCGACAGAAGCATTCTCTGCGAGCAGACCGAGGGTAGACGAGTCCTCCGGCACAGTGGGATTCGCCTCCATCGTAGCGTCGGCACCAGTCATCAACGTCGGCCCTGTGCCCAGATCCGTCGTCGCCAACTCCATGTCGCGAGTAGAGGAGGCCATAGGAGGCCTAATAGATGAGGCCTTAGAAGGGTTAGTGTTGTTGGCCGGCCCAGTAGAAGTCGGCCCAATAGATGAGGCCTTAGATGGGCTAGTGTTGTTGGCCGGCCCAGTAGAAGTCGGCCCAGGTGGAGAATGGGTCGCCCCAACAACCCCATAGGGCCCAAAGGAGCTCGTCTTGGTCGGCCCATTAAGAAGGGCCCCAAGTGATGATTGGGCCTCAGCCATGGGAACCCTAGGCCCATTAGTTTGGTAGTTTGAAACCCTAGAGGGGCCGGAAAATTGAAGCGCCGTCTCACCAGCCGACGGCTGGTCGGAGTCGTGCTGGGCATCCCCATGCGGGCCTTGGGCAAAAGGCGGCGGCGGCGGCGTCCCCTGGCGGAGGGGCGGACGGTGATCTTCATAAGCATTTCGCAGCGGTTCGATAGTGGTCGTGCGGCGCTTGCGACGCTGCGGTTTCTTAAGCGGGACCGGCGCGGCCGGTGGGGGGGCGAAGCCACCATATCGGCAGACCCAAGCAGCGGCGGCGTATTGGCTTTTGACACCGGCGATCCATTCAACGACGGCATAGTGGCCGGTTTCGAGGGCAGCGGGTCATTAGCAACGTCCCGAGCGCGCGAGACGTCGGCCTCAAAGGCCGCCATGTCAAACCTATCCGAGGTATACGGAAAAGTCCTACAAAGAAAGGAAAACTCCGGCACAGGTCCCGACGGAAAAACAGAAGCCATGGGAGGCGCCATCAAGGAGAATACGAAAGGTTTTTGGACGGAAAACACACGCCAAGCCTAAAACCCTTCCATCGCCGTCTGAGCCCGGCGAGGGAGGGTGGTCGGACGTTCACCGGCGCAGTCAAGATGGCGGTGATGACTCTGGTGGCGGATGGTGAAGGATGGTGGTGGTGGAAGGTGCGGATGTGAGAGTGTGTTAGGGTTTGGAGAGAGAATTCGCTAGAGAGAGAAAGCTAGAGAGAGAAAACGTTTTGAGTGTTCCGCGAAATACTTTCCTCCTCATCGGGATGAAACCGGTAATTGCCATACATCAGAGTGAACCAAGTCTAGAATATCTTTCCTTCTAGAATTTGATGTGTTGAATTGTAGCCGATGCTGCTTGTTTGCTACGCAATACTCACAGAACGGTAGTGACACCTTCGTGAGACCCAGAAGTAGATTTTGGCCCGCAAGAGTTTTCATTCCTTGTTCCGATATGTGACTGAGCTTCTGATGCCATAGCATAGTAGATCTTTCGCTTGAATTTCCTAAAGCCACAGACGTTTCCCCTTCTTGCACCGTCTCTCCAACAGTTTATACAAATTTGCAGCAACCTTTTCACCTTTCATGACTACAAGTGCTCCCAGAATATTTTCATCTTTCCTCCTCGAACTTTGATTTCACAGCCGAGATCATCGAAGTCCCACAGACAAAATTCTTCTTCAGACCGCACTCCTTGAATAGTGTGAACTGTACCGTCGTGAAACTTCAACCTCACGGTTCCAACACCTACGATCTTTAAGGCATTATCTTTGCAACTGTACACAGATCCTCCTAATATAGGTTCGTAGTGATCGAACCTGTAGCGGCCCGTTTTCTATTAAACATAAAGTTTCGTCTTTCAATTCCATTCCTTCATTCATAAACGAAAGCGTACATCTGGTCTAATCCTTTTCACACATAATATACATACATTAATGCAACGGACTTATTCTAATATCATACAATATTGCCCATATTTTTTCTTAAACTATATGCAAACAAGGAACTGGGGGGTAGGATAGACCGCAGCCGGCCAACCTCTAATGCATACTTTCGTATGAAGATGCGCTCTAAGTTGCCTGCTACATATCTACAGCAACTGTGAAATGACTATTCAGAGTATGATGGCAACATGTTATTCTATTTGCACAACAATTTAAAAACGGAACAGGTGATCAGTCCAAATCCATAAATATCATAACATTCCAATCATGTACTCGCAATTCATATAATCGTTCATATAACCATCGTTGTTCACGTAAACCTATCAATCATATATTCCATCATATAACAGTCGTTCATAGGTGTTGGGTACCCGTGTGTACGGAGATCCCACGTCCCCGGATACGCAACAAAAATTTTCCGGGTTTCCTGATTGCCCTCGTAGCTCGTGTTAGGATTATGCCCTCGAATGCCATACGAAGATTAGATTTTATAGGGCATTATCTTATTTATCATTCGACTTCTTATGTAATAAGAAATTTTCGTGTGTTTATTGAAAGGAATTGTCCGTTATTGGATATATGAATTCTTTACTTAGCATCCGTAAAGCAATAATGAACAAATCCAAATGTGTCGAGTTGAGTCACTGTTCTTGATGGGCACGAGAGAGGATGCACCAGTGGACTCTTAACCTCGAATATTAAACTCTGTAAGCCTAAGGTTCCGGTTGGGTGATGGACACTGACTCGCAGGTCGTACGGTCGAACATGGCTGAAAGGGCTTTGACGGAGTTGACCGAAGTCTCGACTGTCACTGGTTCCCCTTGACCCGATTTGCTGTTGCATAGGTCAGCGGGCCAGATGCGGTCTTGATAACGATTTGTGATTGTCGGGCTCAGACCGTCGAGTACGGATTCATAGTCTCGTAAGTAGAGACAAGTGTCCTATGTGGATGGCGACGAGAAATTATGAAATCCTTGGTCAAGGTATTGAGCTAACTCATGTTAGACATGGAGGGTATTTTGGTAATTTACCTCGTCTCCGTTTTATTATAGAATCGAGTTCAGTGAGTTTGACATAGGTCATGACTCTCACTCGATTGGGACACACAGCTGAAGGGTTTATAACGTACTACTAGCTGTCCCCGAGAGAGAGAGAGTGCGTGAGAGGAAGTGGTGATAGAAGAAACTCTTAGTTTTTCCTCTCTTTAGCTTTAATTTCGAAAATTGTGCTTCTCCTCTTTAGGATCTTGAAAATCCTTATTTATACCACTTAGGATTGACCAAAAATAGGTTGAGGTGGTAGGAGAAAAATCCTCACACCTCCCCTTTTACCAAGTCTTCGTTTTACCAAGTAACAAATTCAAAATTCAAACTTTAAATTTAATTAATTAAATATCCAATATCTTAATTAATTATAATACCATATTTAGTATATTTTAAATATATAATATCCAATATAAATATATTTAATAATATTTGAAATTTTATCTAATAAAATTCGAAGCTTATATATATCCGATATATATTATTTAATTCCAAACTAAATAATATTATTCTCTGAGACAATAGAAAGATCTAAATCTAATTTAAATCATATACAAAATATTCAATATCAAATATTTTATTTTCAAAAATATATCGTGAGGTGAAAAGACCATTTTAGCACTCACGAGTCAAACTTAGTATTTTCGGCTGATCAAGGTTTGGCCAAGCCCCAAACCCTAATGTCTCAATCTAGGACCTTGTTGGGGTAGGCCCCGATTAATCGACGCCGGCCCCCGAACAGCGCAATGTGGCGATAGCGGAAGCGCGTTTTGAACCGAGCGGCGTAGGGTGCCGAATTTTCGATTTTCAACATCTAAATTCGACCTAGCACCCTTCGGCTTCTCCCGAGGGCTCACGATACCGCCCTGAGCCTCAGGAGACCACGTCTAATTCGAACTTCTCAAATTCGAATTTAATACAAATTTATTCGAATTAATAATTTCTTTTTTTTTTGGAGTAAGTTCCGTGTATAGATATAAAGGGGGGTACATGTACAGATGAGTGAGGTGTGACTCCTCACGTGCAAACCAGTAACAGACTACTGGCATAGACCAACAAAACGAAAGCTAAAACATCCAACTCACTACCCTGGACATCGCCCAAGTTCGAATTAATAATTTCATTCCAAACTAGTTCGAACAAAGCGGCAGCCGACAGCGTTTCGACTATTTGGCGACCGAAACATTTTCTGATCAATACCAAATTTCCAGATTGATTTTACACTTCCCGGAAATCACAACGAGGGTCTTTCGAATCATTCCGATGTCGTTTGGTATTTTTCGCAAAATCAAATCAGTGGTTCGAAATTATCAATTCGACTAAAGCGGCAGTCTGCAGTCTTTTGATAGTTTGACAACCGAAATGATTTTAGATTAATACCAAATTTTCTAGATTGATTCTACACTTCCCAACGATCGCAACGAGGGGTCTTTCAAATCATTCCGATGTCGTTTGGTATTTTTTGTAAAATCAAATCAGTAGGGTTCGAAATATACCTTCGACGAATGTGATTACACCTCGGATGAGCGTCGTTGCGCCTCGTCAGGTTCCCGGGCCCTTCGAGCTAGATTTTCACGCTGGTATATCCTTGATCGAACCTCCGAGACTGCTCCCGATGCCTAGACGCAGCTCGGTTCGGGCGTCGGGACTCGTCAAACGATCCCGTTGCTTGACGTGGCTTGAGAAGTTCAAAACCTAAACTCACTTTTTTCTAGTTCTCTTTTATTGTTGAGTTGTTGAGAGCATGTACCAAGTTCTCAAGCTTAGAAAACTAACTCACATTGCATGCTTCTTACTTAAGTACCATGTGTTACTATCTTAGTAAAAAGCTGTTCCTAACGTGGTGGATGCTAACCCTCACAATGCCGGGCCTTATTCCTCCCCAAATGGGCCTGGACCTGAGACGGATGTGGCTGCGCTGGCTATTCCCCGGGCCTAACGTCAAGCCTTGGCTATCGCACGATGCCTGACGTTGTTTCCTTGGCCGGAGCTAAGCAGGGCGAGCTGGCCCCGATCGTTGAGATGCGTTGGATGATGATTCACCACTGCATCAAACCATCGCTTCCCGCTTCCTTGACCATGACCGACAGCCCCCAACACTTCAGAGCTGGACGTAAGGCAGACCGAAGTGGCGGCTCCTGATGCTAAACAGCCTTCTAGGACGGGCCATCCGGCCAGTCTCGACTCACTATTACCACGCTTGCGCCTAGGCCTGCCAAACAATCGCGCATGACCGCTGGTCCTGCCGAACAGACTCGCAAACTAGGCTGCCCGTGGTGGCTGCCCAGCCCGGAATTCTCAGTCCTGGACCGTCCTTGCTCTGACATAGTTCGTGGCGTCAATAGCAATCGGAATTTGACTAGCCGCGGAGGGTCTACTTGCTCGGCTCGTCTTCCTTTATCTTACTCGGCGCCTAGTTTTGTCAATGGAATCGCTGCGGCACGTCCTTCTTGGGAATTGCTCACAAGGTGTCGCACTGTGGGAACATACGCTTGTCGGGTATTTCCTTGGGAAGCGACCGTACTTCCCACATGTGGAACGCTATGTCCGATCTATTTGGCAGAATCTTGTCGAAGTTAGATCGACGATTAACGGATTTTTCAAGTTCCGATTAACTCGGAGGAGGCGGCTGCTGCGGCCTTGGACGGCGGACCGTGGCTCTTACAGGGGCAGCCGCTCTTCCTCGAGGCTTGGCATACGGCTTCTCCTTCGAAAAGAAGAAAACCTCGACTATTCCGCTTTGGATTAGACTCCGAAACGTCCCAACGGAATACTGGACTCAAGCCGGATTAGGAATTGTTGCTAATGTGCTTGGAAGGCACCCTATTTGCGGACGCAATGGCGGCTCGTGCGGAACGTCTTGAGTATGTTAGGGTGTGTATTGAATGACCCTGGCGGAACCTTTTGTTGAGCGATTCAATATCCACATCCCAACTAAGGATGTGGTTCCTCGGGGGTCGTACCCGTCAGTGTTGAGTATGAGTGGCGACCGAAGAAATGCTCGTCATGTGACTCCTGGGCCCATAGTACCGTGCTTGCCACACCACCCGGACGAAGCAACCACCAAAGAGTTCGGCCAAGACACCCCCCGCTACCTAACAGCTCGACTCGGACTACCATGCAGCCTAACTTACCACTGCCACGACCGGCTACGGTGACGACACAAAGGCATGCATGGAGTCGTGTGGAAGATAATGGAAATTCTCATAAGGAGGCCAACTTGGCTGCCCTTGATGGGGAAGTCAAGCATCGCAGCCCTTACCGGTCTTTTGGACAGGGTAATCGACCATCTAGACTAGCACGGCGGATACATCCACTAGCAAGGACGTTGGGGACGCTTAACCACCACGCAGATCGTAACATGTTTGAGGTTCTCGCTCACCCCGAAACTGACCCTGACCTTGGAACAATGGACAATCGCTACCAGGATCCTATTGCTGGCCTCCATGTGGATGTCCCTTGATCCTGCTCGTCGCTTGGACTTTGTGTGCCACTCGCGGTTCGGGTGCTTCTTTGGATGTGCTTGTTTGGCTTTCGTTGTGTCCATTTTGGCCTATTGTGTTGGTTGATTTCTGTGGCATTGCTTGTGTTTGGGTGTATGCTGGTAGCCTGTTACCAGTTGGTATGTGCTCCTTGAGCGAACACCATGTACTGCTTTTATTTCTATTTAGTGAAAACTCCCAAAAAAAAAAGTTAGGTGTCATGTTATTTCATGTAGTAAAATTCCACTAACTTTGTTTATAATATTTCTACAACACTTGTCATGCATCTTCAAAGTTAGTCACTTGCCACCTCAAGCTATGTGGCAAGCCATGGATTCTCCACATGTCCAAGACCATGCAAAATTTCAAGTAATTCCAATTTGACTCCCGAGGTTTCTAAATTCTTAATTTAGGTCCTCAATTTTAAGTAATAAAATAATTAAATCCAATCTAATTATTTTAATACAATCGAGCCTCATTTAGTTAATTAATTAAACACCTAAGACAATCCCAAGTCCTAATTATTCCCGTGACCGTCACCGGAATTTAACTAAATCATTGACACCTCGTATCACTTTGCCACTACCTCAACGAATCCCATTCGTTAGGTTCTAGAGAAAAGCCGTTTTCCGTTCAAGTTCATTACCATTTTTAAGTGCGACTCTCTAGGTCCGGCTCAATTGCACGAGAGGAATCCGCGAGTCCCGGTATTCGCCTAGCCAATCCCGCGGTACCGGACAGATCCCAGTTGAGAACGAATTTTGATCTAATCGAAATTCGGGCGAACCGACTATAGTGTATAATTTAAATACCTCTTACGCCTTTCACTCGCGTCCCGATTAGGTGAGAGCCATGTAAATGTCAAACTCACTGACCTAACTCTATGTTATATCGAGACCGAAACCGATTACTTAAACTCTGACCTAACTCTATGTTATAATCGAGACCCAACCGATTACTTAAACTCCGCTCCGTATCTAATACGAGCGAGCTTTCCAAGCTTCGGCCGAAGGCTTTATAATTGTCGTTCTCCGATTACCTCATAGGACGTTGACCTATACGAATATAGGCAGTGAATCCCGATAGCAGTCAAGCTCGGCAATCACCTCCGCAAAGTCGGTTGCGTTTCGTTGCTGGCCCCATGTCCCATTTCCGAACACTTGCGAACCCTAGCGACAAACCGAAATCGCGAAAGCAAATCTGTCAGTGACCCTATCGGTCTGAGGCTGCTATAGTCATTCGTTCAATCATTGACAACATCCTAGTCATGTGATCGAGACGAATACGAGCCGAATGTCCGAATCCGCGATCTCTCCGATCACCGATATCTCCATCACGACCCACAACCTCTCAGGTAATCGGTGACACTGCCGATACTATGTGGTCGTCAATGAATAAGTCATATTCGGATATCTAGTCATCCACCTAGAATCCTTAGACTTACGGACTTTTTATTTAATGCTGAGATTGAGGACCGTCCGGTGTCTCCTCCCTCGTCTCCACGAGAATCAGACGTCCAACTCAAACATTCGGGTGTTATTTTTATTTATCGCACCGCCAGATGCCAAGCAGACTTTAAATTTGATAAATAAATAATAATGCCTTTATTATATGAAAATAATATTCACTAATTTATTTTAACAGTATATACAATAAGCTGTCTATCGACCTGTACATCATTGTGCGCCTATACTATTCCTAGTCCTCGTATGGCATTCCGAGGGCACACTCCCTAACAGCCTCCCCACTTGCACTCGAATGCCAGTGCTGCACCTAATGCCAGTCACAATGGTATCGTAGGCCCATCTTGTCCATGATGTTTCCATAACTGCCTGGGACAAGGGCTCGTAAGTGGGTCCACCACGTTTACCGCGGTGGCGATTTTCTGCACGGCGACCATCCCGTTTTCACGAAACTCACGTAGTACGTGATATTTACTCTCAGTATGTTTTGGACTTGCTATGAGATCGCGGTTCCTTTGCTTGCGCGACTGCACCGCTATTGTCGCACCAAAGTGCAAGTGGTCTGTCCGCAACGGGTACCACAGTAAGTTCCTCCAGAACTTTTTCATCTAAACTGCTTCTTTAGCTGCCTCTAAGGCTGCTATGTATTCTGCCTCACACGTGGAAATCGGCAGTCGTGCTTTGCTTGGAGCTTCTCCAAGACACTGCCCCATCGTTGAGCACGAATACAAAACCTGAAGTAGATTTTCGGTCATCCACGTCCGACTGGATGTCCGAATCGGTGTAACCTTCTACTTCTAGTCCCGCTCCTCCATTGACAAGCGTTAAGTCTTTAGTCTGTCTAAGTACTTAAAGATATTCTTAACGGCTGTCCAGTGTCCTTCACCCGGGTTTGCCTGAAACCGACTAACCACGCTCACAGCGTAAGCAATGTCCGGTCGTGTACACAACATTGCGTACATCAGACTACCCACTGAAGACGCATAGGTATACCACTCATCCGTCGTCGGTCTTCCTCACTTTGAGGTGACATTGATTTCGACAAATGGACCCCATGTCGCATAGGTAAGAACGCTCTCTTAGAGTCATCCATTCTGAATTTCTTCAGGATTTTCTCTAAGTAAGGGCTGAGATAAGCCGATCGTTTTGTTTGCTCGCCTGAATAAGCAAATACCGAGTATATACGTCGCTTCTCCCAGTTCTTTCATGAGAATTCGGTCGAAAGCCACGCTTTCACTGATGAGAGCATCCCAATGTGTTTCCTATCAAAAGGATATCATCCACGTACAATGCAAGGAACGACACCATACTCCCACTGCTCTTTCTGTCGACACATGGCTCGTCTACGTTTTTCTCGAATCCGAAGTTCTGAACTGCTTCATCGAAACGTAGGTTCCAGCTACGAGAGGCCTGTTTCAGTCTGTAAATGGACCGATTCAGTTTGCACACTTTGTGAGCATCTGCATGCGACTCGAAACCTTTTGGCTGCTCCATTAGATCTCCTCCTTGAGGAATCCATTAAGGAACGCCGTTTTGACGTCCATCTACCAAATCTCATAATAATAGTGTGCAGCTATTGCGAGCATTATGCGGATAGACTTGATCATGGCTACAGGCGAAAAAGTCTCCTCATAGTCGACTCCCTCTTTTTGGTTATAGCCCTCGGCAACCAACCTGGCCTTGTACTTCTAACTTGTCCGTCAGATCCAATCTTTCTCTATCCATTTACAAACCGATTGGTTTAAAACCGCTCGGTAGGTCTACAAGAGTCCAGACTTTGTTGGAGTACATTGGGTCCATCTCAGCCTGCATAACTTCAACCCATCACTTTGAGTCAACATCGGATATAGCTTGATCGAAAGTAGCGGGATCTTCTCTTAGAAGTCCCCTAGTCGCAACATAATTTTGTTCGACGTGTGACAAGCCCTACCGCTGGGGTTGGTGTGGCACCCTTCTGATCGTCAGCAAGACTGATTCGCTCGGACCATCCGATTTCAAATTCTGTGAGGGCGTTTCGGTCGACTGCTCCTCGAGAGTGACCTCTCGGCCAACGCCACAATCTCGAATGAACTCTTCCTCGAGAAAGTGTGCATGCAGGCCCACAACGATCCTCTGATCATCGTGAAAATAGAATAGGTACCCCATAGAGTCTTCGGGGTAACCTATGAAACGTCCTTTCATTGACCTAGACTCCAGTTTGTCTGTTTTCAACTTTTTCACATAGGCGGGGCAAGCCCAAATCCTAATATGTGATAAACTGGGTAAACGACCAGTCCATATCTCATACGGAATGCCGTTAACAGACTTCGAGGGACACCGGTTTATGGTATGCGCCGCTGTCAAAATCGCGTGTCCCCACAATGACATCGATAATTCTGTATAGCTTAACATAGAACGAACCATATCTAATAAAGTTCGGTTTCTACGTTCAGCCACGCCATTCAACTATGGCATACCGGGCGGAGTCATCTTTGATAATATACCATTCTCTTTCAAGAACTGGTCAAACTCGACACTCATGTACTCGCCTCCTCGATCCGATCGAATGTCTTTAATGAGTTTCGACGTTTGCTTTTCCACCAATGCCTTATACTCCCTGAATTTTTCAAGAGCATCAGCTTTATACCTTATCAGATACACGAGTCCATAACGACTGTGGTCATCCGTGAAGGTAATAAAATAGTGGAAGTCACCTCGAGCCTTCACATTGAATGGGCCGCAAACATCCGTGTGAATCAAACCGAGAATTTCCGTGGCTCTATTAAATGTCCCTATGAAGGGTGATCGAGTCATTTTCCTTGGAGGCACGACTCACAAGTCGGATAGGGATCTGATCCCAACGGTTTCAAAATCCCGTTTTTTCTCTAACTCGTGGATCTTGCGTTCTCCAGTATGCACTAATCGAAGATGCCACAGGTACCTCGCATTTATTCCTGGCTTTCGTTTGTTTGTGATAGTATTCACAGATACGTCGTTCTGGGTATTTAAATAGTACAAACCATTAAAAAGTGTCGCGTTGCCAACATTTTTGTTTCGTACATAATGTGGCATGTATTTTTATTAAAGTTAAATACATAACCATTCCTGCTCAGAACAGGAATGGAGACGATGTTCTTAAAACCCCTCGGAGTACAAGACAATCGTACAAACGCAACACATGCCCAGATAACAAAGTAAGAGATCTCGATCCGATCTCCACTCTGACCTCGATCTCCCGCTCCCCAGCGCTCTACTTGGTCCCAGACCCTGCGTGGACACACAAATGTGAGTACTAGCTCCAGAATCTAATATCTAGGAAGTAGAGTATACAGATGTAGAACAAACTGTTTCTAAAACATTAAGTTCCTTACTTGACGCAGCCTGCTCACCTTTGAGCTTCGGATAGTCCCCCGCTTCTAGTGGCCCAGCGCACCGCAATGCAGACACCTGTCCGTCGGCTCTGCTTCGATTTCCCAGAAGATTTGTTCTTCTTAGAAACCTTCCCTGTTGGCTTGAGCTTGTTGCCCTTCTTCTTTTTGCCTTTCTGGGGCTTCGAAGAGGTGGCGACAAGTGCAGTCTGCTTTGCCCTCTTCATCTGACTTTGGCGCTGTTGCTAACTGATTCATCAGATCAGGAAGCATCAGCGTCATGCCGTTCAAATGATAGTTCCAATGAACCGCATTGAAGACGGAGGGAGAGACTGCAAGATGAGATTGTTTTGTAATACCCGATTAAATCGAAAATTGAGAGTCTCCAACCTCTCGATCATGGTGATCATGTTCATAACATGTTCGCCGACGTTCTCACCCTCAGACATCCTCGATCAGAAGAGCTGCGATGAAGCCGCATAGCGAGCTGTCCTCGACGTCTCACCATAAAGCTCTTTCAGATGCTGAACCATCGCTCGAGCGTCAGCCATACCCTCATGGCTATGCTGTAGCGTGTTACTCATCGATCCGAGGACATGTGCTTTTACGAACTGCTCGTCGCGTAGTCGCTTGTCATAAGCGGCACAAGCCTGCTCGGTTGCCCGCGCCCCTGGGGCCGACGGCAACTCGGAGTCAAGGATATACACTAGGTTCTCAATCTGAAGGAAAATCCTCAGGTTACGAAGCCAGTCTAATAGTTCGACCCAGTCAACCTATTCTCCTTGAGCAGTATGTTTAAAGCGGTAGACATAATTAACACTGAGAGAAAAAGCTGCAGAAATAAAAGGCATATAAGTTGTTTGTATAGATCATCAAACGCGAACAATGACTTCTATTCCGTCTGACTCCCACTATCTTTTCATAAACTCCATTTTCTCCCATCGGTTGTTTTGGAAGTTTCGTTGACAACTTCGATAGTGGAGTTGCTATCCCCGTGGGCGGATGTAAACCTCAACCTCTGTCGTTTTATTGGTTTTGCAGAGGCCCACGAAGTCGTGCTCCGCACGAATCCGACCTCGTCGAATGTCTCAACTATCTTTGTCTTAGTCAGGGACCCCCGCCGGCAAATCCGGAACAAGGCGGTGTGACTGTCTAAGTGCGACCTATCAACTTTGCTCAAAACCGCACACTTGAACCGTACGTTTTACCGCACAGTGTGGTCTTGGCGAGCGGCGCTAAAGCACACGAGCAAATCGAAACGAAAACAAATGCAAGGCGCCGGCATACCCGGAACCAAACCTTGCATTTAGGTTTTGTAACAACTTAACCCGAGCTTGATAGAAGACAGGGCATCCAATCCCTTTACTCACTTAGTATTTTATGGGAGTTTTGTGTTCTCATAGCAAATAAAAAATTAAGCACGAGCACATAAATGCGTTAATTTATTTCCTAACCCTAGGAAAGCAATTTTAAATGGACAAATGCGCGGGCTATTTCTAATTGGTCCTATTACATAGTCGTAAAACGATCGGGTCTTTGATCTTCAAAACGTCGACTCGTCGTCACGCGGGTCGTCGAAGCCTCCAATCTCGCCTTGCGTCGAACGGTCCGCCATTTTATCTAACTTATCTAATAAAATACAACACGGGGGGAATTATTTACCGAACAACCCGTAATTCATGTACATACCGGGGGCAGCAAACGGCCCTTAAACAATAACTCGGTTAGAACCTAAGCCCGCATAAATGTCCCACATAAAAATGCAACACAGAATTTTGACGGCCGGGGTGCCCGACCGACGTCACGAGCGACGATAGTCTCCAAACTACGTCGACCGTTTGTTCGCTACATCGGCTTTCGAGGCCTTTGGTCGAACCATGCATGAGCCGTAGCTCTGATACCACTGTTGGGGTAGGCCGATTAATCGATGCCGGCCCCCAAACAGCGCAACGTGGCGATAGCGAATGTGGCGACCCTGACTTTCTAATCATATTTAATGGCAGATTTTCGCAACGTAAGTCGCGGGAGACCCGTCTAACAAAAAAAAAACTTTTCCTAAAATATTATATATTACTACCAAAACATAGCCTACATCGTCGTAGTTATACAAAGGCCAAAAACCCCAAAATATATGTCATATCAAAACCTATCCTAACATCGCTCCACAGGTCGTCATCCCATGTACAACCTTGCCCTCAAAAGACCCTGGAGTACCGCCGTCAGCCCGCCTTAGTCGTGACATTTCTTAACGTCCGACTCTATCGTACCTACAACATATAAAACATGGAATGAGCTTATAAAGCTCAGTAAGTGGAAACCATGCAATTCACGTGTCCTAAAATGCAATCCGCGCAATGCTTCCTAATCGTATCATGTAATTCGTGTCTTGAAATTCATGTCTTGTATTTCGTGTCTTGTAATTCGTGTCTTGAAATTCATGTCTTGTATTTCTGTCTTACCTTATCTTGTAGTTCGTGTCTTGTCTTGTCTTATAGTTCGTGTCTTGTCTTGTAGGGCCCTTGGCTTATCTTGCTATGCACCATCATGGAGCTCAAACCCACTAGGGGTAAATATATATAAATATGGACGATACTTCCATTGTGAGGCTAACCCTAAGGCGCCTTTCCAATCCCAATGTAGTTTATCGATCCCACGGACGCTCACACTGTAGATTCACTCTGAGGTTGCTGACACAATTATACCCTTGGTGCGCGTTTATTTCCTCAGGGGTGCATCTTCCAGGTCGCAACTTTCCGCCACATGCATGCCCTTGCCTTGAGACATGTCATGTCATGCCTTGAAATCGGTGACATAAAATCACCATGGTAGCATAGAAGAGCCATAATGCAAACTTTTACCGGGTTTAAGCAATCATACGTGACTTATGCTCGTGTCTTGAACTTCATGTATGCACGTGATAATGCGTACGTGAATAATGCCGAAGTGCTTGCCATGCCACTTCATGTAATAATTAATTCACATAAGTAAATAAATTACTAAGGATTCACGTAAGTCATAAAAGCATATAATCATGTCATTCAAACATGTAACCATGTATTCATGCACATATAATTTATGTGTTTGTATTTGTGATCTCCACTTACCTGGTATCCTTAGCTATTAGCTTTATCCGTAAGTCGCTAATATTCAAATCCTAAGTATAGAATCATAATAAATTAGGGTTCGTCAGTCTAATCATAATTTCATAACATGGCTTAATTTAGAAAACCTTAATTTCGACTTCTATAAATTTCGAAACCCTAAAGTTCCAAATTTTGCCTTATCACGTTGGAAGGGTTTACACCTTCACTGTGTGCGATTTTCACATAGTTCGTTTTTTCAAATTTCACGTGCGATTTCGACGTCCGATCGTCGTTGTTTCCGGGCAGTTTTGTCCGGCCGACGATCCTCTGATCATCCTACGGTGAAGGTTGGCCGTGGGTGTGCTGATCTGATCTGCGACGGGGTTTTGGGAGATCTGATCGGGATTCTTGGTACATCAAGGTTAGGGTTTACTATTCTATTGGATGACGGCTGATTCTGATGGGCGCTCGGCTGCGGCAAGGCGTGCTATCATCACGCGCCGACAATGCTGGATGGCACGGCTGAACTCGTGGCACCATCTACCCACGATGCGGCGGTGATAGGGCCAACGGGGGAGAGGGATTTGATCGTGGATCACGGATTAGGGCTGCAGCCAGCCGATCTGATCGCGAATCAGTCCATGACGACGACGGCTGATTCCGATCTGTTGATGGCTCCTAGGGCCGGTCCGGCACTGCCTGATTTGGATGCCCTTACCGCGGCTTATCCTGATTTTGCGGCATGTTTCGATGGGGAACGTTTCCGAGAGCTGCAAACGCAAGATTCATGGGCTGAAGGGGCGGGAGCTGGTGATGGGGGTAGATCTGCTAGGGTGAGCGATCGGTCTGATGTGCGGAATCAGTGCCATGACGAGGTGAGCGTCGCTGCGGATTGGACAACGAGGTATGGCCCCAATAAGGTGGCGGATCAGATTGGGCTAAGGGTTTCACATGGTTCTTCACCTACACGTGCTGGCGTAACTGTCCCTCTCAAAGGACTTCTGCGCCATCCTAGCCACAAGCAAAGGTGGGCGCGACCGGATACTCCACCACCTATGCGTATGACAGCCGACGGTTTGTGAATTTGGGATCTCCGCAGATGAGGAGCAAGTCGATGAGGAGATTCACGTTGATGATAGAGAGGTGGCTGCTTCGTCTGGGAATGATGCGGTTCAAATTAGGGTTTTCGATCCTCAACCATTGTGACTCCCCCTCCATTGATTAGGGGTACAACTGCTGATAATCCGAATACAGATTCGCCACAACAACAGTATCCACGACTCTAGCCACGCTGATTTCGTCGCCGACGGATCAGCCTATGGTGTCTAAGGGCACCGACAGTTTGAACGCAGAAGAAGGTCACGACGAAACTGGGAGCTGAACCTGCGAACATGACGCTGAAGGATGGGCGCATGGCCCTCATGGACAGGAAAAGGCTAGGGTTTATAACGCAGCTAGGCCTAGTGGGGACGGAGGGGGAGGTGATGGGCCCCTCAGCAGGCGTGACCAACGGGGGCCAGTTTTCACACGCTTGGGCCCTATGAGTGATCTCTCGTATTCAGCTGCGGCAAAAGGAGCTCATGGGGAGCCGAAACGAGTCGTACCTGAGGGTAGGGGAATGAAGTTGGATTCACTCCACCCACTATCGTCGAAGGGCGGCCGGAGGCGCGACCGTCGATCGAAGTGCGACGGAGTGGGGCAGACCGATGGAAACACTCATTGGTGGGTTTACTTCTTGGGGAAAAAGCCGTACTTTCCCTTTGTGGAACGATACGTCCGGTCGATATGGCATGGATTGATAGACGTTCGCTCCACCATCAATGGTTTTTTTATGTTCTCCGTATTGAGACGCAAGATGCCGTGGAGGCGGCGTTGGAAGGTGGCCGTGGCTGATGCAAGGTCAGCCCCTATTTTTGGAGCCATGGAAGCCTAGGATGTTTTGAACGCAAAAGAGGTTGTCGAGATACCGTTATGGGTAAAGCTCTGGAACGTTCCATGCGAACTATGGACACAAGATGGCCTAGGGGTAGTTGCGAGCGTCGTTGGTCGGCCACTATATGCGGATGGAGTCACGACGAGGGGTGATAGAATTGATTACGCACGCATCTGTATCATGAAGAAGATGGCTGATTCGTTTGTAGAGGAGTTTAATGTACGACTACCACCGGATGATGGGGTGGGATTGATGAGCTTATTCCGATTCGGGTAGAGTACGAATGGAGGCCAACCCAGTGTTGTACATGCGAATCTTGGGGCCATAAAGAGTCCGAATGTCCGAAGCGGGGGGAAGGCATGATGGGTCGGCTGCACATCAGAGCCAAACTCAACAACGGTTAGTCGTGGCACCTCGACCAGTTGAGGCTCAAACACGGTTGAACGGACAACGACATAACCCGCCACCGAAGGGACGCCAGTTTCGGCACCATCAAGGGGAGAGACGACATGTAGGGGGTGGTGGGCGCACTCTAGCAGGAAGGCGGTCCCATGAGGAGTGGAGTCAGGTTGGAGCGAAAGGAAAGGCCATTAGGGTGGTGACTTCACCGGCTGATGGGCCTCATATAGTGGCTACGCGAGGGGAACGCGTCCATGGGAGACGAGTTTATCACGGCGAAGCCCAGAGCCAGCGCGTCAAGGGGGCTCCTTGGTCCCTAACGCGAGGGGCATAATAGGTTTGAAGTGTTAAGCGGCAGTACTGGGCGAAGCAGACGCTATCATATCTCAACTGGGCCCTAAAGCAAATGCAGCCCATAAAGGGGTGCATTTATGTTAGCATTGGGTGCATGGAATGTACGTGGTCTTATAAACAAGACCACAGGAGGGCGGTGGGGGATTTGATAGCGCTTGAGCGATTGAGTTTGATTGGGTTGTTGGAAACCCGAGTGGCAGTCTCTAATGCGGGGAGGGTGTCGAGTGGTATTCGATCGCAGTGGAGGTGGTTTTTCGATTATGACGCGGGCCCTGCTACGAGGATTTGGATAGGATGGGACCCGTTGGCTGTGATTGTGGACATCCTGGCGTTCTCGACCCAAGCAGTTCATTGTAGGGTTGCATCGCTAGGTTCGACTGACCCGGTCTTTGTCTCATTTGTGTATGGGAAGTCTAGGAGGGATGAAAGACTTCCTCTGTGGGAGGAGTTGATTACTGTGTCCCAAGCTCGTGTGGCGATGCATGATGGTCCTGGGGGACTTCAATGCTATATTGCACACGGGTGAGGGACGAGGGGGAGCGCCAGCTACGCAGGATATGGAGGAGTTTCAATCTTGCCTAGTTGGGGCGGATCTTGTGACGGTACCATCGACAGGGCAGGTGTTTACGTGGTACAATCAGCAGAAGAATATGGCCGGCATTTGGAGGAGGCTCGACTCGACCGTATAGTGGCCAACCCCCAGTGGTTTGCCCGGTTTCCTGACTTGACCTGTCGATGTGGGCTTCCGGCATCCTCAGATCATTCGCCCGTTCTGTTGGGCTCCGTCGCGCCTCGCCAGCACAAGGGAGCGTTTCGATTTGAGAATTTCTTGATTAAGGAGGACGGTTTTTTGAGCAGGTGCAGCGCATTGGGGTTTACCGCTTTATGGCTTTCCTATGTTCGTCATTGTGCAACGGTTGAAGCTGTTGAAACCGATCTTCAAACAGATGCGGAGAGCCAAAGGGGATTTAGCTTCGAACGTCATTGAGGCGAAGAGATTCCTTGATCTTGCTCAGGAGTTCTCATCACGCTATCCATTGGAGGGTTTTATGATCTAGAGCGCCTGTGTGTGTCGTTCGCTGTATTCTAAGGCAGTGGAGATGGAACACACGGCGCTGTCGCAACGGGCAAAGCTCGCTTGGCTGAAGGATGGTGACCAATGTTCTTCGTATTTTCTTCGTAGGTGGCCATGCGGCGAGCTACGAACCGTATCGTTGCCCTGGAAGATGCGACGGGGGTCCTGATGGATGAGCCGCACCAAATTGAAGGGGCCCTGATTGGATTCTACCAGGAGCTGTTAGGCCAGTCTGTCCACACGACGCCCGTTGCGGTTGCGGATGTGCAAAGAGCTGTTACGCGCACGCTATCCCCAGCAGATGCGCAATCTATGATCGGCCCAGTTGCAGGGAGGGAAGTACGAGAGGCGCTCTTTTCCATGGGGGATGAGAAGGCGCCTGGACCGGATGGGTTCACGGTTGCCTTTTTCAAGGCGGCTTGGGGAATAGTGGGCGACGAAGTGGTGAGGGCTGTACAGGATTTCTTTACGACGGGCAAACTTCTAAAGGGCTTAATAGTACCCTTATCACGTTGATTCCGAAGATCGAGACGCCTCGTCGGCCAACGGAGTATAGACCCATTTCATGCTGTAATGTGCTGTATAAGGTTATCTCCAAGATTTTGGCGAACAGACTCAAGCCATTTCTGCCTGGGTTGGTGCATGGGACGCAGACGGCATTTATACCTGGTAGGCGCATCAGCGATAATATCCTCTTGGCACAGGAGTTATGTCTGGGGTATAAGTCGAAGGGAAGGCCGCCGCGAGCTATGTTCAAGATTGATCTAGCTAAAGCGTACGATAAGGTGGAGTGGACGTTTTTACTGGCCGTTTTGAGGCTATGAGATTTCACCCAACCTTCATAGGGTGGATTCGGGCTTGTATCACGTCTACGGCGTTTTCGCTTAATCTGAATGGGCAGGTGGTTGGATTCTTTGAGGGAAAGAGGGGAATTCGACAGGGAGATCCCATATCACCCTATCTCTTTACTCTGATTATGGAGGTGCTGCATGGGTTGATCACCTTATGTATTGCTGAGGAGCCGAGGTTCTGTTACCATTGGAGATGTGAGTCGATGCGCTGGCTTCTCTGACCTTTGCGGATGATCTACTACTCTTTAGTCATGCGGATGTTGTATCGATTGGTGTGCTGAAGGACGCGCTTGGGCGCTTTGCGTCTCTCTCAGGGTTGGTCCCAAATCCGGACAAGAGCGAGATGTACTTGTCACGACGTGCAGAAGGGCTTACATCGCAGATTCAGACACTGATGGGTTATCGAGTGGGACATCTCCAGTCCGCTACCTGGGGGTGCCTCTATTACTTCACGCCTTTCGATTGCTGACTGCGCACCATTATTACACCGAGTAGACCAGCGCCTAGGATCATGGCTTAATCGGTCACTGTCGTACGCCGGCCGACTCCAGCTAGTACGGTGCTTCAGTTTAGTCGGTGCGCGCATACTGGTCGGGGGTTTTCTTGCTTCCTAAAAGGTGTTGTCCGAGCTTTGGAGACGCGATTTAGGAAGTTCCTATGGGGGGGATCGACGGCAAAGGTGGCGTGGGATGTTCTATGTCTCCCAGTGTCTGAGGGGGGATGGGCCTTCGATCCATTGGGGTTGACAACAGGGCACTTCTCATGAAGCAGTTGTGTGAGCGTGCTCACGAGATCTCCTGACTCGATTTGGGTGGAGTGGCTATACAGAACGCGCCTATATTCCCGTTCGGTGTGGGAGCTCTCGATCTCACCGAATGATGCCTGGAGTTGGCGGAAGCTGATGCAGCTGAGACCATGGTACGTTCCCATATTACTTTTAGGGTGGCTAACGGTTCGACTATATGGCTATGGAAGGACCCTTGGCTGTTGAATGTACCATTACTGGAGAGGTTTCCTCGAGGGCGGTTGCGATGGGCCTACCTGCTGACTCACTCCTGAGTGCGGTTATTACTGAACATGGCTGGAACTGGCCAGGGCAAGGTCAGTAGAGTATATTGAGATCAGTCGCCTCCTTCCCCAAGTACTTCGTGGAGAGCAGGATGGGGTGATTTGGACATGCTCAACGACGGGGATCATGACGGCTGCATCGGCGAGGGATGCGATCCGCCTTAGGAGGGAACCCATCTGTTGGAATACATATTTGGAGGGCCGTTGAAGATACCACGCCACGAGTTCATTCTCTGGCTAGGCATACTGGAACGGCTGTCGACTAGAGATAAGCCTTGGGTAGCTCAGAGGGCAGGAACGATGGCGTGCGTCCTCTGTGATGAGCTGCATGTCGAGACAGCACAGCATCTATTCTTCGATTGTGCGTACTCCAGCCAGTGCCAGCGCTTGCTGAGGAGACGTATCCGGTGGACATGGCCATATCGGGAGTGGAGAGCGGGGATTCGATGGGCAGCGGCAAAATGGCATGGGAGACATCTTCTTCATGCAGCTTACAGGCATGTGTGCTAGCGTCGCTCGTCTATCACATCTGGCAGGCACGGAACAAGCGATGGCAGGAGGGGATCGTTACAACACCTGATCGACTTGTTGGTTGTGTACTCGCCTTGGTCACCATGCGCATTAGTGTTACGTCAACTAAATATGCATTCCAGAGATTGGCTATACGTCGACTTGGAGGGTGGCATGGTAGTTGGTTGAGGTGGTTTTTTTGTTTGTTTTGTCATGCGTTACCGGTAGCATGTTACTGGTTGATTGTGCGGAGTTAGACTCCCACCCATCATGTAATTTCCGCCATATATATATAAGGGACCTTATACCAAAAAAAAAAGTTCAAATTTT
>JAPQWV010004491.1:0-29577 GCA_027422505.1 Craterostigma plantagineum
TCGAGGGAAAGGTCATTTTACAAGGCTTGAGCTCAAATGACTGTTCTTGTTTTAAAATAAAATTAAAAATAAAGAGAGAATGAAAATAAATTTAAGAATAGTAATTAGAAAATAAAAATAGAGAGAGAGAATAAAAAGACATGTTTAGAAATAAATTACACTAAGATAAAAATAAGGGGTAATATCATTTAAATACCTACCAGCATAACTTTCTATCACATAACTCCCTATCTGAGGGAAACTAATCACTTAAGGACCACTTTAAAAGATATGTTTCAAATAAGGACCAATTGGACAAAAATACCCCTCAAAACGTATATTATTACGGTTTTACCTAAGTTTTAAATTTAAATATAAAACTAATCAATGAACGATGGGAGAAAGCTATAAAGAAACCCACATGCCAAATCTAATTTCTACTCTCAGTCGAACAACAAATCGAAACACCCACAACCAATTGCTCACACGGAGAAACACCAAATGAATCAATGTCGTCGTTGGATGTTCGACTTTCTCATTTTGCTCATGTCCAAGCAAGTTTCGTAACTTTCTTATTTGATAAACGTATTTTTTTGCGTTTATCTTTGTTATAGCTTAGCCGTTTCCGAACACATTAGAGTCTTTTTGCATGATTTTGTTACTTCTAAATGTGTTTATGCTTTTGTAGGACTTCAAAACGATAATTGGACGTATCGAACGGAAACGAATTCTGAAGGAAAAAAAAGGGGAAGCTCAACATGGTTAAGGCCCGTTTAATAATTTCCAGCCCATAAGAAATTAGGCCAACACCGGCCCATTTAAGCCATAGTTAAAGAAGTGGGACCTTCCTACGAAAGATAGAATAGAATTTATGCAACGTACGTCATATGATTCTCCTTCAAAGACACAATCGAAAATTAGCAGCTCAAGAGATTTTTCACGTGGTTCAAGGAACCCAAAGTCAAGAACAAGATCGATCAAAGGCAGCTAATAAATTTCTATGTCCGTCAATTGGGTTTGGATGCCTATAAAAGGAGCATCATCGAAGAGAAGGGGGGAGAAAAAAAAAAAGAACAGATCCTTACTTCCGCTCGACGCAAACACTCATCATCCACCTTTCAGCTGTGTACAGTAGAAACTCTATAAATTAATACAGTTGGGACCGGCCAAATTTATTAATTAAAAGAGTTATTAATTAATCGATAAATTAATAATTATTAATTTATCAATATATATTATTAATTTATAGTGTATATTACCTTTCGAACTTCCCAAACATCAAATAACATCCAATCGTCTATGTCCTTAATGAAAGTCAAATTAAGGATCGAACCTTCAATCTCCCAAGTCTATCATAATTCATGTACATTTAAGTAATATTAATAAATATATCAACAAAAAATGAATGGCAATTGAGTCATTTTTCAAGTAATCTTCGTTCATGTAATATGAGAATACTTTTACATATGGAATTATTAATTTATAATTTATATGGGACCTACAGAAATTATCACAAGTCTATTATCTTATAATTTTAGAGAATTATTAATTTAGTACGTTATCCCCGAGTCGGGACCGGCTGGAAATATTATATTAAAGAGTTTATTAAATTATCGAGTATTAATTTATAGAGTTTCTACTGTATATTCTTTTGCTAGGCCGAGAACGAGAGTTGTGAGTCGAAGAGGCTGCTGTACCGAGTCCAACGGTTGGTTTGTGTGAGATTACGGCTGATTTGTGGACTGCGAAGCGAAGGCGAGGAAGGGCAGCTGCTTGGGGTGTGACGGACTGCGGGCGTAGGCGGAGTAGCGAGCGGGCAGTGCAAATGACTCGTAAGAAAGGAGAAGCTGAGACGCCCACCACCTGTTCGACAAAACTCCTCAACGAAGGATTAACCGCGGAGCCGAAATTCAGGGAAGAAACATGCTTTTCTCTTTGTTATTTACGCTCCTCGTTGTGTTAATGTTTCATATGAGTGGCTAAATTCCGTAGTATTTGAGATTAGATGAACCCTAGCGAGATCGTACGTATGTTGAACGTATTATTGATATGTTTTTTATTATGACTCGGGTACGATTTATGTTATTGTTTTGATTATGTCTATGTGGTCCAAATAATTATCGGGAAATCGTACGCTACGCTCGAGAGATGGGCAAACGATTAGACCACTCGTAAACTAGCGAAATAAACTCATCGCTAGAGATAGGTTGAACTACCCCGTCGGATTAGAGTCAAATCTAATAGTGGGATTCATCGTGTTTTAATGCGATCTGTGGTTGACTAGTTAGGGAAGCTTGCCCAGCTATTTAATTCATAGATTCAGTTGTTTACGATTGATAAGGCGGAATTTCGTCAGTCGTATAAATTCGTACGCATGTTCTAGGAATCCCCACGATATAATAATTAGCTAAAATATATACTTGTCTGTCGTTCGATTGAGCTAGGGGATTCGAAGTCCCAAATATGTTTTCTTAAAAAAAAGTCGTCGTGTTTATTAGTATTATTAGCTTTTATTTAAGTACTGTGTTTTCTATTTTCCAAAAGAAAAACATCGAATTTTCTACTAGGATATTTAAACGACGTTTTCTAGGCTATAGAGTTCTTTTGAGTTCGATACTCGAATACCTACCAATTTTATACTATTTTCGATAGGTACACTTGCCTGTTTAGCGTAAGATAGTTTGTCGATATTCGTTTATTTTATTACTCGATCCGCTCGATCAAGTTTTTGGCGCCGTTGCCGGGGAACTACTGATATTTGGAAAACTTTTGTTTGTTATTCTAGCTCTATTATTATTATTATTATTATTAATTTTACGCTTATTAATTTTTTCCTTATTTTTTTCTCTGCCATTTCTCATTATTTTAATTAGTATATTTGCTGTTATTTTTAATAAATATTTTTGTTACTTTAATATTATTATTATTTTTCTTCAAACTATCTATTTTATTTTTATCACATCATTATTACAATATAGTATAGTGATTATTATTTTCTTTATTATTTTTGTTTTTATTATTATTAGCATCGCTTGCTTTTATTTTTATTTTATTATTTTTTAGCAATATATTTTGTTTTATTGGTTTTTATTTTTAAATCTCTTTTATCGAATTTTTATTTTGTTTGTCTAGCTACGAGGACGGTCGTGCATGACCCGGAGAAGCCATTCGCTACCATTAGTTGAAGGAGACCCGAGATCGAAAGAACGTTCCGATACAACCTGCTAGAAAACGTAAGGCGAGTCGAAATGGCGACTCAAAATCGTGACGAGATGCCTCTAGAAGCTAGAGAACCTCCAATGAGAGAGCTGTGGAGAAACAACGCCGTAGGCTCGGTCGGCTCAGCGATAGTCCTTCCTCATGTCCCGAACAACTTTGAGTTGAAACATCATTGGCTCCAAATGCTACAGACGACAGCTCAATACGATGGACTCGCCGAGGAAGACACTTATCGCCACATCCGAGACTTCTTGTCCGTCACCGACACAATACGAGTACACGGAGTAACCCCTGAAACGACCCGGTTCTACTTATTTCCGTTCTTCTTAAGAGGTAACGCAAAGGAATGGTATAATCTACTACTCGGACGATCTATCACCACTTGGGACGAGATGCACGCCACCTTCATTACGCACTTCTTTCCGTCGTCAAATGTGCTGAGACTAAAAATGGACCTTACGGCATTCAAGCAAAAGGAGGGCGAGAATTTATATGACGTATGGACACGTTTCAAGACGCTTCTGAACCGCTTCCCACAACATGGTATGACGAAGAGCAAATTGATTCAGCGTTTCCATGAATCGTTGAATGATATCACCATGCAACTACTTGACGGGGCATGCAATGGAGGCTTATGTAATTTAAGCGCAACGGAGGGCTAGAATCTAATCGAAGAATATAGCGCAAATAGCTTCCGGCGCGGGAGTTCTAGCAATAGAGGCAAACCACCGGGCCGGGGATGTATGATGTCTATAATGCAACTGCGATAAATGCCAAGTTCGACACACTCCAACAACAAATCGCAGCTAAAAACCTCCAAATGCAAACGTTGATGAATACACTATTACCCACGCTAACAACGAAGCCGGTTGTTAATGCTGTGCAGGTACAATCTATAACGAGAACCCCCGCAGCTGCTCCGCCTCCTCATGCATCTCCGCCATGTGCTACATGCGGCCAAAGTCACGACGCAACCCGTTGTCCAACCACTATTCCGATGGAGCAAGTCGACTACACGGGTAACTACCAAGGCCAACGAAGCTACGTCCCGAACCGAGTTCATCCGAACTTGGCCTACGGTAATCAACAACAAGCTCCGCCAGGATTTCAAAACCAAAGAACGCAAGGATACCACAGCGCGAATGCTGAGCCCACCTCGTATAATCGCGTTGATAAGCTCGAGGGAATGCTCGAGAAGCTAATGGGAAAGCTCGACTCTCGCTTGGATAATCAAAAAGCACGGTTGCAAAACACCGAGTCTTCATTGCGGGCCTTAGAGAAGCAAGTTGGGCAGATTGCAGAATCAATCCAACAACGTCCTTCCGGTTCGTTGCCAAGTTACACCGAGACCAATCCAAAGGACCACCATGTAAAGGCGGTGACACTTCGTAATGGGAGAGAGCTTGAGGAAGTGCAGAAAACGAAGAATAACGTTGAACCCACGCAACCGAGCAGCGAGGCTGACAAACAAGAGGAGACAGTGCCTAAGCCACCTGTCAAGGCGTGTCAACCAAAAATTCCATACCCAGCAAGGCTTAAATGGGAAATCGTTGATGATCAATTTGGTAAGTTTCTCGCTATTTTTAAATAATTACATATTAATTTACACTTGTTGATGCCCTTGCGCAGATGCCTCATTGGGCAAATATTTTGAAGGATCGTATCACGAACAAGCGCAAGCTTGAAGATGTTTCCACCGTTGAGTTGCGAGGAGAGTGCTGTGCCATTCTATAGAACAAGCTACCGAAAAAACTTAAGGACTCAGGGAGTTTTACTATACCATGTTTAATAGGCGATTTAGTCGTAAGGCATTGGCCAATTTAGGAGCTAGTATTAATTTGATGACTTATTCTTTGTTTAAACGACTTGATTTAGGAGAGCCCAAACCCACTAGGATGAGTTTACAATTAGCGGATAGATCTGTTAAGTATCCTAGTGGTATCATAGAAGATGTACTGGTTAAGGTCGATAAATTTATAATTCCTGCAGACTTTGTTATTCTCGATATGGAGGAGGATGACAATATTCCTCTAATCTTGGGTAGGCCATTTCTCGCTACTGGAGGAATCATGGTCGATGTTCGTAACGGAATATTAGCGTTAACTATAGATGGCAAAAAAGTTACATTTGATATGACCGAATCCATGAAAAATTCCGAGAAATTAGACGATAAGTGCTTTTACATTGATGCATGGAATGACCTTTTATCATTGTAGGGACTATCACAACCAGAAACTTTTTCTTCGATGTGAGGATTAGCAGAGATTGAATAGCCAAGGCATGAACGATCTTTTGAGGTTGACCAAATAGACGCAGATGAAGACGAGGGGAACCTGCCATCGAGGTGCACCCGAGCAAAGAAGAGAAAAGAGAAAAATGTTCAATTGAAGATTCACCAAAGCTTGAACTCAAACAATTACCCAATCACTTGGAGTACGCATTTCTGGAGGACGATTCAAAGCTTAGGATCATAGCGGCAAATTTAGGAAAGGATCAGAAGCTCATGCTCCTAGACCTGTTACGGGAGCATAAGAAGGCGCTCGCATGGATGACATCAGATATTCGAGGCTCGACCTTCTGCATGCATAGGATCTTGATGGAAGACGAGTTCAAGCCTGCGGTGCAATATCAAAAGGCGTATGAACCCGAACATGAAAGAGGTAGTAAAAGCTGAGGTAATAAAGCTACTTGATGCGGGAGTCACATATCCGTCTCCGACAGCGCATGGGTAAGCCCAGTTCAAGTGGTGCCGAAGAAGGGAGGAATGACGGTGGTAACCAACGAGAAAAACGAACTCATTCCAACAAGGACCTGTAGACAATTAAAATTGTCCATTTATATTATTGGGATTCAATAAGTTAATTCCAGGATATAAAATAAGATCATTTAATTAAATTGCTATTTTATTGAGATTTATAAAATTAATCTCAAGTTAATAAATAGTTAATTTAATTATTAAATTATTATCATATATGATAAATATATTCCTTTTATACAAAATCATACACATGGTAACAAGTGTAGAGATTTGTTAAATAAGTAAAGGAATCAAATCAAATATCATAAAATCGACAGATATTAAGAGAATCAAGTCAAATATAGAATAAATCAAATCAAATCAGAATGAAATCATATATGGATAAAATCCACATAAATATGGAAGAAATCATCCCAAAAAGATTATATTTTCCATTATTGAGAATTCTCTATGGCTACAAATATGGGGCTTCAGAATTCAGAAATCACAAGTCAGATAGCAAAGAGAATCCGAAACTTCGAGAGAATTAGAAGTCTTTGATAGCATTCGGAAATTCTCTCAACGAAGTTCTTCGTGTTCAAGTTAAAATTCGAAGACGTTAATCAAGATCCGTGCGAGTTTCTCATAATCGCACGGTTGCAACGAGGAAAGCCCGTGCGGGTTTCTTGGAAGCGCGCGGTTCAACGCTCAAGACCCGTGCGAGTTTTGCATAATCGCACTGTTGCACGCTCAAGATCCGTGCGGGTTTCTCATAATCGCAGGGTTGCACGCTCAAGACCCGTACGAGTTTCTCATAATCACACGGTTGAACGCTCAAGATCCGTCCGAGTTTCTCATAATAGTACGGTTGCATGCTCAAGACTCATGCGAGTTTCTCATAATCGCACGGTTCAACGCTCAGACGATTCGTTTGATAGCACCAAGCCCAAGTATTTGTTCTTGATCAAATGTGGAGACATGGTATGTTCGTTATACCCATCATGACTCGTTTAGGAATAACCAATTCGTGGCGTGATTAAGCTCAAAAGCCCACGAAGAAGCGCCCATATTTCAAAACGTTCGTAGATTTAAAACATTAAGTCCGTGATTAAGCCCCAAAGCCCACGAAGAAACGTTCGACAAGATTCGTGATTAAGCCCAAATCCCACGACGAAACGTTCGACAAGATTCGTGATTAAGTCCCAAAGCCTACGACGAAATGTTCGGATTCATGATCAAGCCCAAAGGCCCACAAAGGAACTTAACGAAGAAACTCAAGATCAAGAATTTCCCGAAAACCTTATTTTGAAGATCAGGGGAATAAGTAGAGATAGAGCCCATTAAGTTTTATTAAATTATATTTGTACTATTTTCTGATAATTCGATATTTTAATAAAAATAAAATACGTTACAAATTTTTGGCACGCCCAGTGGGATTTATATGATTTTGCAGGTCTTCCGATGAGTGGCCTTTTGTATGATGAAGTCGTCCCTTCTGCAGAGGAACTGACTAGGGGAAGATGAGGTCGGCGACCGATACGTCCCTCGCTCCTGTAAGTACTTGTTCCATGCATTCCTCATGCTTCAGAGTCGTGACAAGCAAAGTCCAGGGGTGACTACATCGACGTGGATGAAATTTTGGTCGAAGACAGCGATAAAGTACGCACAAGACGGGTTCTCTGGTGTGGTTTCCTAGCATGCCCTCGTGTGCCAGGAAGTATTATACTAGTTCTTATAAGAAGTGGTGGTCCGAAGTCCACGGGGATTACTTCATTGAAAATGCTACCAAGTTGGCTGGTACCGATGCTACACGAGTCGAAGCCATTCTTCTAAGCGAGATGAAGTCATATGTCAAGCGGAATGGGCATGGCTGTGCGTGAGTATTTCTCATCTGTCTTTCCCTTCTGAAGATATCGCAGTTTGGGTGGGGTGTGGTTTTCTTCTACTGGTCTTGGTGGTATCCCCAGTGTTGTAGTCATAAAATGGTGGATCATCAGTGAGAACCACCGGGGATAGGGCAGGTTCTGTGGCTTCTTCGACTTCGTACGCTGCATGACTTGATCGTCCAGGTCCAATATGATTATCTTGGCATAATCATAATTTTTTCTGAACACGGTTCCGTGGAAGATGTGAAGAATCGTTATGTTGCATCGATCGTGACCTGAGTGCTTTGGTGAGAAGCACTTATTGACGAGTGCGAAGAGAGTCCGCCAGGGATGTGGGATCATTGACTGTTGAAAACGAGATACAATCTCTATTTGAGAGTAATATCCCATCCTCATCATGTCAGCGATGAGCTCATCCTCGGATGCCTCAGGTTCGTATTGGGGTTGACTTGGCAGCCGGGGGATGCTTCGAATGAGTTCCTTGGTGATGCTGACAGTCTCGTTCGCAATTTGGGCCTCGTAGTAGATGCTGTTTTGCTGAGTGACTTTGGTCTTCATTGTCCCCCAGAATTGTTGAAGGTAGACTGAGGGACTTGGACCGATGCCGAGAAGGCATACCCAAGGTGGTGATTCCTCAGATAGGATGATCTCGTCCTTGCACTTGAATAGTTCAGGCCGAGTTGGAAGTTATTGTCTTTGGTCGCTATGCACTTCGAGGTTGGGTAGACAAGATCCACATGTGTCGTCATTTTTTGTTATTTTTCCTTTTTTGTTTTGGTGATTTTCTTCCTTTTTTTGTAGGACCCGCGAAACACATTTAGGACTCGCACAGTAGAGTTTGAAAGATAAAAAAATGCTTTAATTTAAAACGAGTCGCGAACCTTAAAAAATTCCTTTATAAACACTGTTCGTCGAAAAACTCAGATTTTGAAACCCAAAATGAAGAAGACGACCCTGTTAAAAGAAATCTTCAAACAATAAAGCTCATTTTAGTTAAAACTGACTCGTTTCTTTTGAAATAAAACCACACAAAACCCTGTTCTTCGAAGATTCACCTGCAAGTGAAAACAGAAACATAAGGAATAAACGAGTTGTTCCTTACCACATATTGATTTGTGTGTGTGTGGGAGAACGATTTTGAACAGAAAAACCACAGTAAAACAACGAGACAGTAAGATATGGGAAGTTTGATGAATGCGATTCGCGAAGAAGGAGTGACGGTTTGGGAATTTTTGGCGAGAATTCAATTCGCGAATTAGGTTTAAGTTAGAAAAGCTTCGCGGGCCGAAAGTTAGAAGCTGAAGTTGAAATTGGGCCGTGTAATTTTAGAGAGGGCCCACTAACCAGTTCGCGAATTGATATTTACACTGATGTCGTGAACTTATGTTCGCGAATCAGTAGTTTTTATAACATTTGAACGGTTAGTTCACGAATAAGTCGGTGACATGTTTGACGAGTCAACTTTGAAGAGTTCGCAAATAGAGATAAACATGAATTCGTGAAGTGTGAATTCGCGAATTTGAGCAGGTAAAGCAAAGAATGTTTCCCGGGCCATAAGATTGGGCCGCGAAATGATTTGAAAGACAGGCCCCTAAAAGATTCGCGAAGTAAATGTGCAATGGCTCGTGACTTGAGTTCGTGAACTGAACATGATAATTTGACGAATTTGCGAACTTGGTTAAGAGATAAAGTACGTGAAGTGAATTTGCGAATAAAAGATTTTGAAACTTGAAATTGAGTATTCGCGTTGGGCAGATAAATTCAGGTTTGCGAATCTCGCTTAAACTGATGAATGTGAAATTTTCTACTGATCTCAAACATAGAATTCAAAATTTAGCCTCATAACATCAACTTGACTCAGTCAAACAACAATAACATCAAATCGATGAGTTTTTCAAAACCGATTTGTCTGAGGCAAAATTCGTAAATCGACGAAGAAAACATCGCTTTCTTTCGCGGCGATGAACCCTCAAGTCAAAAAGTTGTCTGTATCATTGATTATGTTTGTCGGAACAATAATGATGTCATTGTTCATATTATGCCTATAAATAGACAAGACTCCAATTAAATTCATAATATCAAAGATCTACAACTTACTCGTTGAATATCAACTCATTCTCAGCATTCTCACTTACACAGATGAACTGGTTGCAGACAGGACAATGAGACTGAGAAACATGTGGAGTTAAGGCGTAATTTTTAGCGCAATTTGGATAGGCTGGCATTAGAGCTTTCGCTTCTTTTGTGCTCATTTATCGCTTTACTAGCTATTCTGTATTGCATCCTTACAGGTCGTACTGGCTTTTGAGAGTGTTTTGTTTTATGTTGAGTGTGTTTTTCGCATTTAGGGTGTTTTGAGAGTTGGAAAAAGTTTATGAATCGTTGAAGGATCAATTTGCGAAAAACACCTACTTGTGTAAAAACAATTTGCGAAAAACACCTACTCCTCCTCAATATGTTGGATTTTAGAATTAAACTCCCCCTCAATAAAATGCATATCGAGAATCTTAAGAAAATTTGATAAAACATTCAGTCCCCCTCGATGCATGGATATACGTTTCTCCCCCTCGATGTAGCGCCATCAGCATTAGCTCTACATCGTCTTATTTGAAAAGAAAAAACGAAGTAAAATTTATTTGTAAAATAAACTAAAACAAAAACCAGAAAAGTAAACTAACTAACATGCACACAATTGAAAATTTTAAAATACAGAGCAGATAGACAAGCAACGAACCGTAAGGAGGCATAATCGAAATTAAATATTGAGATTCAACATCCCTAACTTTGCAACTAAGAATTGAAATCGTTTCTCATCCAATGCTTTTGTAAACAAGTCAGCTAGTTGAATCTCGGTATTGACAAAGTACATTTCAATTATGCCTCTTTCTACTTGGTCCTTGATGAAATGATATCTTAGGTCTATGTGCTTAGTGCGTGAATGATGAAACGGATTGCACGTAATTGCTATGGCACTTTTTGAGTCATAATAAATAGGAATTCTATTAAAAGCAAACCCGTAATCTCGTAGTTGGTTTCTTATCCACAAAATTTTGTGAACAACAACTTGCAGCAACTACATATTCTGCTTCTGCCGTGGAAGTTGACAAACAATTTTGTTTCTTAGAGGCCCAACATACGAGTTTGTGTCCAAGGAATTGGATGTTGCCTGAGGTGCTTTTCCTGTCCAATCTGCAGCTTGCGAAATCTGCATCAGAATAGCCGATTAGCTTCATATCTGAGTTCTTAGAATACCAAAGTCCGAGATCGGGTGTGCCTTTCGGATACTTCAAAATCCTCTTGACGGCGTGAAGATGTGAGTCCTTGGGATCAGCTTGGAATCGTGTGCATAGGCATGTGGAGAATAAAATATCTGGTCGGCTAGCTGTGAGATAGAGCAGGGACCCAATAATTCCTCTGTAGTGGGTAACATTTACAGGTTCGCCCAAGTGATATGCATCAAGTTTGCACGTGGTTAACATTGGAGGGCTTGAGGATTTGCTCTTATGTATGCCGTATTTTCGAAGAATGTCGTGGATGTACTTGGACTGATTGATGAAGATTCCATCGTGAAGTTGGTTAATTTGCAGTCCAAGGAAGAAAGACATTTCGCCCATTATACTCATCTGAAATTGTGCCTTCACCAAATTACTGAATTCAACACAGAGTTCCGGATCAGTTGAGCCGAATATGATGTCATCCATCTAAATCTGTACAAGCATTGTACCGAACCGTTTTCTTGACAAAAAAGTGGTGTCGATTTTCCCTTTAGTAAAGCCGAAGTTGAGAAGAAAGTCGGATAAGACCTCGTACGAGGCTCTTGGAGCTTGTTTACGTCCGTATAATGCCTTGTCGAGTTTATATACGAAGTATGGATGTTCTTCACTTATAAATCCATCTGGCTGCAAGACATATACGTCTTCCTTCAAAATCCCATTCAAGAATGCAGTCTTTACATCCATTTGATAGATAATAAAGTCTTTCTGTGTTGCGTCTGCTAGAAATAATCTGATAGTTTTGATTCTTGCTACAGGGGCAAAAGTCTCATCGTAGTCGATTCTTTCCTGCTGATTGTACCCCTTAGCTACAAGCCTAGCTTTATTACGAATTACCAGACCATCTTCGTCCTTCTTGTTCTTGAATACCCACTTAATTGTGATTACTATATTCCCTTTTGGATAAGGAACCAAGTTCCAGACCTTGAGACGCTCGAACTGATTATTTCCTTCTTGCATAGCAATTATCCAGTCCGGGTTACTGAATGCATCAATGACACTGGTAGGTTCAGTTTGGCTCAAGAAACAGGTAAACTTACACTCATTTGAAGTTGAATTCTGAGTCCTTACTCCTGCAGTAGGGTCTCCTATGATTTGATCTATAGGATTACTTCTAATCCATTTCTTTTTGTGAGGCAGTGTAGATTCATCCACTTCTGATTCCTCGTTGAGCGGATTCTCGATCGCAGGGGCAGTAGTATGGCTAGCGGAAGGTTGTGAGTTCTCGGTTGGAATGGCTTGCTCAGGAATGCGTGCGGACTCTGTAGGTGCAGGACTAGGACTGGATTCTATATTAGGAAAGGGATCGACGATTGTCGTGTCTGGTGTTGGAAAAATACATATTTTCAAAAAGTTGGTCCAGATCCATTTCCTCTTGAGTTTGTTGGCTGAAGCTTGTTGGTCTGCAGTTACTGGTGTCTTTGGCGGTGGGGCTTTCGATGTCCATTCTTCTATCACGGAGATATACCCTATACGCCTTAGATTGCGCAGAGTAGCCCAAAAAAATTTCTTCAGTAGCCTATGGGTCGAGCTTAGATTTGCCTTCGTGATCATTGGCCACAAAGAAATTCAAAAACTCTCAGGTGGACATTGTTGGGTAATCTTTCGTTCATTAATTCATAAGGCGTCTTTCCAAATCTTAGATGAATGTTCGTCCTTTTTTGAGTGTAGCACGCAGTGTTCATTGCTTTCGCCCAAAGAATGTTAGGAATTAGTTGTAGTGTCCTCTAGTTATTTAAGTTTTGTGTCTTTGTTTCTTGTTCTTGGGTTGTAGTAGTTTGGGGAGACAACTTGTATTTTGTAGAAGTTTTGGACTTGGGCTTTAATATACCAAAGAGTTGTGGTATATAAAGCCCATATTTACCCTTGTTAGGGTTCATCAAAAGAAAATTCCTTGAAGCAGTTCTCGATAAACACACACACAAACACACACTAAAAGGTGCTTCATACGGTCTTAATCTTTCTAATAATCTTTTGATCCTTGTTTGGTAACAAGTGGACCTTCAAGTGGTATCAGAGCTAAACGTGGATCGATCTCATCAATTTGAATCCAGTTTTGTTCGATTCTGGAAAGAGTTGAAAGAACCTTTGCTCAAAATCCATTTTCGATTTTTCATTGATGTTCCTTTTAAATCGTTTTTTTTAACCATCTTTTGGTGAGGAAAATCGTTAATGAGTGCATTTCTGTTCTTTCACATAGATTATAGTCAAGTTTGAGTTGTTTTGAAACCAGAAAATCGAGTCTGAAATTTATTTTTACTGGGTCTGTTCGTCACTTTCGGGTAGATTTTTCACACAGCTTCTTGAATTTTGAAGGATTCGGTGGAGATGCTTTAATTGCGCAGGAATCGCCCGATTCCTATCATATAAGGGAAAATCGGTCGATTGCACCACAATCGTCCGATTTAAACCTCGGCGATTTCCAGTCTCCAAGACTAAATAGCCCGATTTCCTTCCTTCTTGAAGAGAAAATCGTATGATTCCACAGAGTCGCCCGATTTCACTGTAGCGAACATGATCTCTCTTCAAAACACTAATTGGTAGTTTGAGTCAAATCGCCCGATTTGATAAATCATCCGATTAATAAAATTGTTCGATTTAACCTTACACGATTTCGCTCAAATTGTCCGATTGACACATTCTTAGTAATAAGTTTCAAATCGCCCGATTTCTCTTTTTAACTAAAGTCATCCGAATCAAATCCTTTTAAGTCTCTCCCGAAGCATATCTCGTCCGATTTCAGTTTCTGACCCAACCTTACCAAGTAAATTTGTTGAGTCGCCCGATTTAAATCAACATCAAGTCACTCAATTTTCACAATTAGGATCTGTGCTGTCCTACTCCAGCTCTTAACTTGTTCGATCAATTTAAAACTGAAATCGTCCGATTTTTTTTCTTAACAAGAGTTGCAAGAACCAAAAGTTTTGAAGTAAAATCGACTAACTAGTCTTGATTTTTTTCTTGCAACAACCACCATATTATAATATAAATAAAATAAGAATACTAAATATTATTCTTATTTATTTCAAACTTGACTAAAATTGTTCGAGACTAACATTTCATTTCGCAGATCACTTCCACGTAACGATCACTACCAAACAACAAATGGATTCCTTAGCCATGGGAAGCGACATCCGTGTTCCAGTTCTGAGGCGCGGAGACTTCGGAGTCTGGAGAAGCAGATTCCTGAACTTTCTTGAAATAAAGGAAAATGGCGAAGACATCATTGATTCTCTTGAGAATGGACCACAACAATTCTGGATCACAGTCCGTGGTGACAACACCGTCACCCCAGCAGTTCAAGAGAGCACAATACTCAAAACTCCAGCACAATACAATGATGCAGAAAAGAAACGAGCTAAAGCAGATCTTCTGGCAAGAAATATTTGATGCAAGCGTTACCTAATGTCATACTGATTCAAGTGGATAGCTTTCCAACCGCTAAAGCAATGTGGAATGAGATTGAAAAATTAATGCAAGGAACAGAGAGTGGACTAAGAGCCAAGAAAGCCAACACCCTTGCAGCATACGATTCATTCAAGGCTAAGCCTGATGAGCAAATCAGCGAGACCTACAACAGGTTCATGATCCTCGTGAACGAACTAAGGAAGATAAACATCATAAAAACTAACATGGAACTCAATGTCAAATTTCTTACCTCCCTACCTCCAGAATGGTAGAGAGTCACCACACACTTCAGGCTTAACAAGGACCTAGATCAGATTGATATTCACAGTGTTTACGAAAGTCTGGAGCAGCACAATGACGACGTTTATGAAGCGATCGGAGAGAAGAAAGGTAAAGCAATCATGGACACAGTTGCCCTAGTGACAGATACTAATCTTAAGAAAAGTGCAAAAGCTGCAAAGAGTAAGTCAGTTAAGTCCTCCAGTCCATTAGAAAGTGAAGACTCTGAATCAGAATCAGACCCTGAATTCAAAGATTTCGAGAAGCACGTGGCTTTTATAACGAAAAGAATGGCAAAACAATATTTCAAAAAATCATCATCATCTGCCAATCGTCAGAGAGTCTCATCAAGTTCCAAACAACCGCCAAAGCCTTTTCAACAACCTGATACTAGGAATGACTCTGAGCCTAGCAAATGCTTCAATTGTGGAAAGCCTGGACACTTCGCTAGAGACTGTTACCTTCCCAAGAAAAAGGATGAAGAGTACTACACCAGAAAACTTCAACTGCTCAAGCAGAAGAAATCTGGAACCGCGTTGATGGCTGAACAAGACCACTGGCTAGACGATACATCTGAAAGTGAGACAGAGAAGATAGCCCTGATGGCTTTGGTGGAAGAAGATGACTCTGAGCAAAAGGACATGGAAGCCAATGCTGATACTGAAGACAAGGAGCTGTCTTCCGGAAAGGAGGTAGAAATTCTTAACCTAAGACTGTATTCTGAACTTCAAGAGAAAAACATTATCCTTCAAAATGAACTTAAATACCTCAGGTCACAGAAGTGAAGTTATCTAACACATTAGAAATCCTGAATACGACCCGTGAGGAAGTATGTAGATTAGAAACTTGCTTAGTTGACTTGAGAGCTAACCTATCTGAATCTGAATCAAAGGTCAATGACTTACAGGCTCGTTTTGACAATAACTATGCATGCCTGCTTAAGCAATTACGAGAGAATAGCAACCTAGAATGTCTGCTAGAGGTAGCACAGTCTAAAATTGATAGTCGTGACTTAGAAATCGAAGGTTTGAAAACACAGATTAGTGAGCTAAAGGACAAATTGACAACTTACAACGATGAGCGAATCAACAAAACATGCGAGTTCGATATCCGAAATAAAGAACGTGCAAAATTGTATGCTAAGATTAAGAAGCTAGAAGACTTACTTGTTAGGAGAGGACAATCAGATAGAACGATCTTCATGAATAAGCCTAGAGACATAGAATTCTATGACCCACATGAAGGTTTAGGCTTCAATCCAAATTCTATAGTAAAGAGACCACTACCTCTTTATGATGTTAGTTTCTCCGGGTTAAATCTGCCTATATAATGCCTTTCACAAGCTCATCTGCGCATGATGCACTAGAAGAGAAAAAGAGAAATAGGAAGGATTGGGCAGAAATCACTATTAACTATGAAGAACTGTATGATAGTTACAAGACGAGGGAAATACCATTATCTAATCCCGATGACTACTTACTTATTTATCCGCCTTCGTCTAATGAAGTAGGTGTCGAAGAACCAAATATCTCTAATGCATACATACCAACTAAAATCAGAGTAATGTCTGACTTGCAATCAAACCTGGAATCTGAAAGGATAAAGTTCCAGATAGAGAATGGAATACTGCTTAGTATAATTTCCTCACTTGAAAAACAAATCGACAGCAGCAGAACTACAGACTCAACTCTAGAGTCAGAAAGGATAACTCTCCAAGTAGAGAATAAAATTCTATGAAGTATAATTTCCTCTCTAGAGACTCAAATTGACATCGACATAGCTTCAGGATCTTTACAAATTCGTTTAACCAAATGTCAAATATCCATCCCCACCGACACTAGGAAGAAAAGAAAGCAGATTGCATCTGGCAAATCTAAGCTTACTTACCCATCCTTGCATGTGCTCACATGCAGTCCTCTAAATAAGAAAGGGAAGAAGAAAGCCACAGGAGACAGTCTACCAAAGAGCGATGTCGCTTATTCCTCTAAAAAGAAGCTGCCTGTTGATTTTGAAGCGTCTAGCTCTAATTTTTGTAATAAGCGTCATTGTGTGCTAATAATTATCCTGCTGAACATTCGTCTATTTTCTTAAGCCTGTAACGACTACTAAGAATCGTACCTATTCTAGCTATGATGATGCTTTTATCTTAAACGCTAAATACCAATCTACCAATGTCAGTACTTCCAAGGAAACACCACCATCCTCTCTTAAATCAAAGTACAAACCTGGCAAAAGACAAGGACAAACCAACAAAGTCAAAGCTATAGGAATGCGTAGCATATGGGTTACAAAACAACAACTCAGAGCATGGACAAATCATTGTCATCCTCTTGAAATTAGAAAGATATGGATCCCTAAGCAATCAACTGGAGTTGTAGATAAATTTAATACTGACCTTAGAAACAGACCCATAAGAAATGCATACACAGACTATAAAACTAATAAGGGAGGACCCGTCCTTAAATGGGTACCTAAAGCCCATTGATTATTTTTTTTGCAGATCCGTCATGTGTGGATACTTGATTCTGGTTGCTCTACACACATGACTGGAAGAAAAGAGCTTTTGAGTAACTACACCGAACAATTCGGTGGAAATGTGCGCTTTGGAAACAACCACGCGGCTCCTATCTTAGGACATGGCAATCTAATTCATGACAACCTGACGATCAAGGGGGTTTCATATGTTGAGGGTCTCAGTCATAATCTCTTCAGCATTGGTCAATTCTGCGACAGACAACTAAAGGTTCAATTTCATGCTGAAGGTTGCAGTATTACTGATAAGAGTGGTCGAGACCTTCTAACTGGAACGAGGAAGACAAATCTTTATACCATCGATTTGAAAACTACTCAACCCTCGTCCAAGCTGTGTCTCATGACGAAGAACTCAATTCAACAAAGTGACCTTTGGCATCAAAGACTTTCCCACCTCAACATCAAAACGTTGAATAGACTACACACTGACAAATTAGTGAGTGGATTACTAGCCTTGAAATATCACAAGGAACATCTCTAGTGCGTGCGAAATGGGGAAAATGAGAAGAGCATCACACAAGGCAAAGCTCGTAGCTTCAACATCCCGACCACTAGAACTACTGCACATGGATCTGTGTGGACCTATGAGAGTACAAAGCATCAACGGACGAAAATACATTCTGGTAATAGTGGATGATTTCTCTCGATATACGTGGACCAGATACCTTAGGACAAAAGATGAGACACCCGACTTGATCGTAGATTTTGTGAGGAAAACTCAGAACTCACTGGGATGCAATGTTCAAGTGATTCGAACTGACAATGGTACTGAATTCAAGAATCAATTGCTTGACAATTTCTATTCATCACTCGGAATCACTCAGCAATTCGCAGCAGCGAGGACACCCCAACAAAATGGAGTTGTGGAAAGAAGAAACCGTACTCTAGTTGAAGCAGCTCGTACAATGCTAATACAATCGAAACTTCCTCATTTTCTCTGGGCCGAAGCAGTGAACACAGCCTGTTTCACTCAGAACAGAACTAGCATTCATAAAAGATTCGGAAAAAACTCCTTACGAGATCATCAACAAAAGAATACCAAACATCAGGTTTCTTCGAGTATTTGGCTGCAAATGCTTCGTTCTAAATGATAGAGAAGATCGAGGAAAATTCGATCTTAAAGCAGTCGAAGGGATATTCATTGGATACTCTGCTGAGTCCAAGGCATACAGAGTCTTCCTGCCACAAAAACGAACCGTCATGGAAAGTGCAAACGTTACGTTCGATGAAGCGCCATCTATTGCTGCTGCACAGATAAGTCCACAACCTGGAGTCTTAAGAGTATTGACTGAAGATCAACATAACTCTTCAACCGAAGAAGGATCATCTACTTCACATACATTTGATGAAGACGAACTGAATCTCCTGTTTGATCAGCTATATGTATGCCCTCGCCCACAACTAAATGATACAACAGTTCCGTCTATACACACTTCAACAGAGGCTGATGAGATGGCTTCAAGTATCCCACCTCAGCTCCCAACTAATCCTCAGCAAATCCACAATGAAGATGCAGGGAATGTTCCATCGGATAATTCAGGTAACGAAGATCAAACTCCCATTGAAATCTCTAGTACCAGCGAAGCTGAACCTAGTGAGGAACTTGACCATGAGGAATTGAGTCAACCACTTCCTCACACAAGAAAATGGACTAGAGCTCACCCAACGTCTCAAATTATCGGAGATCCAAATCAAGGAATAAGCACACGCTCCTCAACAATAAACGAGAATTTATATGCATGCTTTCTAAGTCAAAGCGAACCAAGTAAGATCGAAGATGCATTAGCTGATCCAGACTGGATACAAGCCATGCATGAAGAAATCAATCAATTTGAGCGACTCCAAGTGTGGAAATTAGTCCCAAGACCACAAGGCAAAACAATTATAGGAACCAAGTGGGTCTTCAAAAACAAAAGAGATGAAGATGGAATTTTCATTCGGAACAAGGCCCGATTGGTGGCAAAAGGCTACAATCAACAAGAAGGAATTGACTACGACGAAACATTTGCTCCAGTTGCTCGAATTGAGGCCATCCCACTATTTCTTGCGTATGCTGCTCACAAAAACTTTACTGTTTACCAGATGGACGTCAAGACAGCCTTCCTCAATGGGGTACTGAAAGAAGAAGTTTACGTAGCTCAACCTGCAGGCTTTGTGAGTGAAACTCATCCTGAACATGTGTACTTTCTGGAGAAAGCTCTATATGGACTAAAACAAGCCCCACGTGCTTGGTACGAGGCATTCTCAGATTTTTTGATTAAATCAGGGTTCACGAAAGGAAAGATTGACACGACACTCTTCATTAAAAGACATAAATCAGGGATTCTCTCGTTCAAATATATGTTGATGATATTATCTTTGGGTCCCCAAATCCAAAATTGTGCAAAGAATTTGGCGATTTAATGAAGACGAAATTCGAAATGAGCATGATGGGAGAACTCCATTTTTTTCTTGGACTTCAAGTTAAACAACTGTCAGAAGGCATCTTTATTAACCAATCAAAGTACATCCACGACATACTCAAGAAGTACAACTTGGATAATTCAACTACGAAGAACACCCCAATGTCTCCCTCCTGTAAGCTTGACTCAGACCCAGATGGAAAGCCAGTCAATCCAACCACATATCGGGGAATTATCGGATCACTCATGTATCTCACAGCCAGCAGACCTGACATTGTTTTCGCCACATGTCTATGCGCTCGATTCCAGGCCAATCCAAAGGAGTCACACATGCTAGCTGTGAAGAGAATAATGAAGTATCTCAAAGGAACCCCAACACTTGGACTATCGTATCCTAAGAACTCAAATTTTCAATTACTTGGTTATACTGACGCGGATTTTGCAGGATGTAAGATGGACAGGAAAAGTACATCAGGAGGACTACAATTCTTAGGTGACAAACTAGTAAGTTGGTCATCTAAGAAGCAAAACTGTGTATCCACATCCACTGCCGAGGCGGAGTATGTAGCTGCGGCGAGTTGCTGCTCTCAAATTCTGTGGTTGCGAACGCAACTACAGGATTACGGGTTTGATTTCAATAATATTCCTATATATAGCGACTCAAAGAGCGCCATAGCCATTACGTGTAACCCGGTTCACCATTCTCGCACAAAGCACTATAGATCTTAGGTATCACTTTATAAAAGACCATGTGGAGAAGGGCACAATTGCCATGTACTTCGTAAATACGGAGGTTCAGTTGGCCGACTTATTTACCAAGCCCTTGGATGAAACACGATTCCATTTCCTTGTATCTGAGTTAGGAATGCTGAATCGTGAACCTTAGGTGATCTACCTCCACGACATTTTTCTAAGAGGGCACATATTTGTTTCTCTTATTTAAAATATATATATATATATATAGTAATAATAAAAAAAATTAAAATTAAATTAACTAATTAACAATATTGATTTTAGGGGGGCTTCATAATATATGTTTAGTTTTAGGGGGAGCGTTTTGCAGGATTTACTCCAATCTAGGGGGAGCGTTTTAATGATATACACAGGTTGAGGGGGCTTCATAATATATGTTTAGTTTTAGGGGAGCGTTTTGAAGGATTTACTCCAACCTAGGGGGAGAGTTTTAATGATATACACAGATTGAGGGGGAGTAGTTTTCACAAACTTTTTTTTAAAATGATTCGTACACCCTTCAATAAGCGAAAAACGCCATTACAACTCAAATACGCAAAACATCTTCAAGATACTAAATCACTCCAACAAGGAAAACGATGAAAATCACTTGAAATGTGTAACAAGGTCTCAAAAGCGAGTACGGCGTGTTAGAACCCAAAACAGAATCGCCATAAAAACGATGAACAAGCACATAAGAAGTGCAATCTCCAGTACTAACATATCCAGATTGTGATTGAAGCGACGCACTAACTCTGCGTGCTCCCTGTTGACTTCTTGGTCTCGCTGCTGATTCCAGTTCATCTTTAGGAACTCGATTCGTTCGATTGAATGATTTACGAACCATGTTTTTTCAATCGGGTCTATTTATAGGCACAAATCCGACAACAAAATCGTTCGAGGACAAAATCAATGATACAGATGAACTTTTGACTTGAGGGATTAGCGCCGCGAATGAAAGCGATGCTTTCTTTGTTGTTTATCGGATTCTGTCTCACAGAAATCGATCTTGGAAAACTCGGTGATTTGATATTAAATTTTGGTGCTTAGTATCATAGATTGATTGAACATCTTGATATCCTTGATATTCTTCAAAGCTAATCTATTCAATTTCCAATTTATCTGGGCAAACACAAGAATCGTCCGATCTTCTAAAATTGGCTGATGCAACAAAATTTCCTGACATCGCCCGTTTTGTCATTCGGCAATTTATTATGCGCCGATTTCTAAATCAGCCATTCCGCTACAGTAAGTCTCCCTAATATAAATTTCAATTCGGCCGATTTCTCAAAATCGTCCGATTATTCTAACTGTGCCATTCAGCTAAGGAATTAATATCGGCGATTTGCTATTCGCCCGATTTCTCTATTTCCGTTACAGTAACCTTCCTTCTTTTGAATCTAAAATCGCCCGATTTCTCAACATTCTCCCAAATTTACGCAGTTGAAAATTTTTCTCCTCTCTCAAATCTCGAACTATCTACATCGATTGAGCTCCCAAATCACCCTATTTGCGTTTTTCTGGAAAATCCGACCTATCTACGTACGGACAATCACCGCATCTACAAGTATTGGTTCGATCTCTTACTTTTTTTCTCAGAAATGTCAGTTAGGGTTTACGAGTTCGTCCATATGTCATTGCTTCGAATATGCAAATTCCTATTCTATGTGGTTATTGAGATGATCTTTATATCAGTTATCTGCTTTGCTTAGCTTGCTTTCGTGATTTCTGATTACATCTAGCTCACAAACATTCTTGCGTTGCGAACTCGTTTCGCCCGATTTTCCTGGTTTTCAGCTATTTTGAATAAACTGTCTGTAAATCGCCCGATTTGTTGTAATCGGCCTATTTCGTATGTATTACTCAATTTTACTTGATATCCGATTTCGCCGATTTGTTTACAACTTCAACTTTAATTTCAATTGACTGTTTCTAGTTCAATCACCGGATGCTTAATCGCCCGATTTGATTCAATCGCCCGATTCTTCTCTCAATTGCTCGATTTGATTCAATCGCCCGATTCTTCTCTCAATTGCTCGATTTGATTCAATCGCCCGATTCTTCTCTCAATCGCCCGATTTCAAATAACAATATTAAATCGCCCGATTGCATTTTTTAATCTGTCTATTACTCTCAATCGCCCGATTTCATTCCATCGCCCGATTCTGCCAATATATCATTGAGATTGAATTTGTCCGATTGAATGCTTCACTTTATCATTAAATCATCCGATTCTCATCCAAGACAAGATCTCTTTGCAATTTTCTAAGTCCCGTAAACAGATTGTGCAATTTTTCACTGAAAGTTACCCATTGAAATTTAATCGTTCAACTTTCAACCAAATTATATGGCTAACATTATCCAAGTCCCACATCTCAAAAGTGTGATTAACTCTCATCATTTTACAATCTGTCTCATCGTCAGTTCAATAACTGATTTCCATAACTTTGCGGAACTTAGAAATTTTAATTTCTAAGTTTCGTGAACATTGGAAAAATCATCTTACTAATGTTTGCATCCTATCTCTGCAGATTGATCACTATGGTGCGCGAAATTGACGAAGTTTTCCCATCTAAAGACTAGGCTCAAAGACTTCCCAATAACGTCCAGTTGGATTTTGAAAATGCCAAATGCCCCGATCCTATCATCCTCAAAATTCTTCAAAACCATCCTCTCAACACTGCCTTTTGTAAAATCGAGCGTGTCCCCGAATTCTACGTACAACAATTTTGGTCCTCGCTCCAAAATCCAACCGACAACCCACAACCAATCCGTCTCTCCGCCCAAATTGACAACACCATTGTCGTCCTGACCCCCGCTATAATACGCTCCCAACTAAACCTACCAACCTCACTCATTTATGATAAACATCCGACTTCTGATCATTTGATTGTCGACTTCCTCTTCATGGGATACAAGCCCAATGGCCAGAAATCCATTCATCTCCCAATCTTTTGCGCCAAAGACATACCTCGACCCTGGCGGACGCTATTCTTACTCGTCAACAAGTGCCTATCACCTAAGCACACCGGGTCAGACCGCTGCAACCGCCAAATCATGTTGATCTTCCACGGCATTGCCTTCAACAAAAACTACGATTTCGCCCAACTAATATGGTCTGACCTTGTTGATCAACTACGAAGATGAAAGTTCAGCTCCACAAGAGTCCTCCCATACGTAAGATGGTTTCCCATCCTGGTTCAACACTTCATCGACCTTCATCCAGAAATCGAACGTCGTCCCCAACTCGAAGGCTATGATATACCCAAGCTCGGCAAAATACAATCCACCAAGACAAAGTCAAAATTCGATGAAGAAGCCATGCTATTGGGGGAACACCTCCTTCAACTCCTCGACAAAGCGGATCCCATGCTACAAGCCTATCTACGAGCAAACAACCTAGAAGGTATTCCCATGGTTCAACAAAACCCAGTTGAACCTAACCCCGGGACTAGCCAATCCCACCAATCAAGTATAGGTCTAGGACGTCCCTCATCTCCAAAACAAAAACGAAAGAGAAAATCCAAAGGAGATGACAGAAGTAGCACGAAGGAACGGCGTACGAAATACAAACACGACCGTCCTCATCCCTCCTCCAGTCCACAAATAGCCCGGACCGAACCCATAGGTACAGGGGATGACTTTGTCTTCCCCTGAGTAGAAGTCGCGACATCGGGTCCACTCGCGCAAACTACCCTACCTAGCCACTCAATCATCTCCCAACAGATGATTGTTTCACATACTCACGAGGTGCCACGTCATTCATCACCACCTCGCTCGGAGGTGGTTGATGTAATAAGCAGTCCTCAGCCTCAGACTGCACCTTCCTTGATCACAACGAGTCTAGTGCCCTCACTTTCCATAATTTTTCCACTTTCTAGGACACTACCATTGGTTTCTGCACCTATAGATCTTAGTGATCTAGACAGAACGCTCCATAATGTCTCCATACTAGAGTCTAGTATGGAACTGAGCGGAAGCCCCAACGTAGTCAACATCACTGCAGCTACGACCTTGGGCCATCAATCTGAGTCAGTCTCAGCTTTGATGTCAACGATGAACCTTCGTGGTTTCGGTTCATTCAGTCCTGTGCAAACAGGCGGCACATCAGTACCTTCTACTGATGTTGTGACGACGGAACGTCTTCGTGACTCCGTCCCGTTATTTTCCCCGTTCGTGACGGAGGCCACACTCAATGCTCGCCTAGCTGACTTCGCCAAAGACCTCCAAGACTCCATAATGACCCCAGTGTACAACGCGATTGGGAGTTCTTCTCGAGACAAGGGCAAAGCCTCCGTCCCTGAACAAGCACCGTCTCAAGCCGATCCCTCTACTGCCCCAGACGACGGTCCGTGGAATGTTCCTGTGACGGAACTGATTGATGTCGTCATCGCCAGACTCCACACTGCAACGAAGCGCATCGAATATGAAGCGGAGGTCCTTAGACGCCTTGAGCTTCCGTTCACATGCCGAGGTGAGGCTCAGACTTCGAATCAGCCGCGTGACGACCCGGGGGGTGAGGTCGTCCCGAGGGGGGAGAAGCAGCAGCCAGAGCCACAGCCTCAACAACAACAAGCCACTCGAACTACCAAAACACCTACACCCTCACAAACCAAAAAATCTACCCGACCTACTACCAAACAACCCAACAAGCCATGTCATCAGATACACACTATCTAAGAAGCCCTCCAATATCCCTCATCTCCTACCAATGAGCCCATCCTATCCCTCGAAGAGTTATACAATCCTCACACCACTGTTGAAAAGTACATTTTCAACGAGGATTGGATAACAAAACCAATGGACCCAGCCATAGCTAAGGGCTTAATGGAGAATGCCAGATACTTTCTGATGAAAGCCAACGTAAGCCTTGCCCTTACCGACGATGACGAGCTTGAGGAAGGTGAAGACTACGACGCCGAAATTCTAGAACTTCCCGAGCTTCTCAACACCACGTCGTTGATGAAGAATGTCCTCCCCTGAAGTCGAAGGTAAGCGAAGAACTTAATCTGCCTGAATCGCACAAAGTTCCATTCAGAAGTATGCTGCTCCCTATCAAGAAGAGATACGACGAAGATCTGAGGAAGAAGATAGGATTAAGAAGCTGGATGAGCTGGAACTCAGAGGACTAACCCATCTGTCAAAACCAACTGCCATCTGGTACCTGCTTTCTCTCCGTCGAGGACTTATGATGAAAGGGAAAAGAGCTGATGTTGAGACTCTTCGAAGTGAAGAGAAGGAACGAGCCAGAATTAGGGCAATTATCGGAGTTCGACGAGCTCGAGTCGACTTCTACGAATTTCCATCTACAAGTTACGGCGAGAAGATGGAACGGTCGAAGAAATGACTGAAGGCGATCTCTCCTACTTAAGAGGTGAGGACATTGTTCGGATTGTTGGAAGCTACAGATTTCTTGGAACGCTTCAGAATCCAGACCTCAAGGTTGGATATGTCGCTCTTAAGCGATTCTTGATGCGCCAAGTCAAGTTCAACGCGACCCATGACCTCCAAATGGCAGTGGAAAGCAACATGAAGAGGGTAAACCTCACAAAGCCGTCCTTCGAAGTTCCAGACCCAGGTTATGGCGAAGGCCACATATTCAATGAAGATGATGATCCGTCAGTTGTTTATATCAACTATAAGGGAGAGAAAGGCTAATGAGAACATCAGAGATTAACAAGTTCAGCGACGGCACACTTCTAATCATTCGAAACAAACTCAGTAATATTCTCAAGAAGCTGAAAGATGAAGACCAAGAAGTCCAAGTAAAGTACATGAAGCTAATCGAGATCATATATGAGAGAATATCATTTCGAAGAACCTTGCGATCATATGAGCATATCTTAGGACTTCGAAAGTCACCAGACGTGCTGGCAAGCCCCAAGAAAAAGATGACTCATAAGACATCAACAAGAGGATGAGGACACTAAGGGGGAGATTGTTAGGAATTAGTTGTAGTGTCCTCTAGTTATTTAAGTTTGTGTCTTTGTTTCTTGTTCTTGGGTTGTAGTAGTTTGGGGAGACAACTTGTATTTTGTAGAAGTTTTGGACTTGGACTTTAATATACCGAAGAGTTGTGGTATATAAAGCCCATATTTACCCTTGTTAGGGTTCATCAAAAGAAAATTCCTTGAAGCAGTTCTCGATAAACACACACACAAACACACACTAAAAGGTGCTTCATACGGTCTTAATCTTTCTAATAATCTTTTGATCCTTGTTGGTAACAAGTGGACCTTCAAAGAAAATGTGGCAGTGATGATTGTATTAGCATTGTTCGGGCAGCTTCTACGAGGTCCGGTTTCGTCTTTCGACCCCGTTTGTTGAGGAGTGTGAACGGCGGAGAATTGTTGAGTAATTCCTAGTGAGTCTTAGAATTCGCTGAGTTGTTGATTTTTGCATTCTGTCCCATTGGCAGACCGAATTACATTAACAACACGTTGTAGCAAATTCTGAGTTGACCAAACAAGATTTGGGATGTGTTCTACTGTCTCTGATTTTGTCATTAAGAAGCTGACGCAAGTGTATCGCGAGTAGTCGTCTACTATAACCAGCATAGGTCGCTTTCCATTGATGCAATCTGTTTGCAGTGGGCCGCACAGATCTATATGTAATAACTCCAGTGGATGTTGAGTGGTGATGTGTGTTTAGTAGGGTGTGACGCCTTTTTCATTTTGCCTTTCTCACGAGCTGAGCATAGATGTTCCTTTTGGTATTTCAGTGACGGAAGTCCAACAACCAGTTTGTTGGTTGACAGCTTGATGAGTATCTTGAAGTTAAGGTGAGATAGCCCATGGTAGGGCTGCAACAGAATTCGAAAATCGGATTCCGATCCGTTATCCGGTTTCCAAAGTCCGAAAAATGGATATCTGGTTCTAAAAACCGATTGGATATCCGTTCCGATTATTTTTAAATAAACTGGATCGGATACGGATAGTGGCTTGTCTAAAATCCGGATATTCGGTATTCGGTTTTATATTTAAAAAAATAAAAAAATAATTAGCCAAGACGAAAAATGAAGGTAAAAAAAAATCCTCAAAGTAGAAATATTTATATTTATGTTATTTTATTATTGCAAACACCTTCGTAAATACAACAAAAACAAAAACATTGAGATGCAAGTTAAAAAATTAATATGAATTTGTGGTACTGTGTCTATTATTTATTATGTAATTTTGAATCATAAATTCACATATTGTGTTAATTACTATGTGAAAAAATAAATTATTTTGTTAAGAAATAAAAATGATTTTGAAAAGAAAATTTTGAGAATATAAAAAGAATAAATTTAAAAACCGGATGCAGATATCCGATTTAAAATATCCGAATAAAGCGGATATTCGATTAAAATCGGACCGGATACAGATATCATTTTTTGAGATCCGAAAATCCGGATATCCGAATTTCGGATATCCAAAAATCTGAATATTCGGTTTTGCTTAGCCCCTGGTGCCATAAGTCATTCTGAACGGATGTTGCTTTGGATATCAGGCAGATAGTTGTTTTTGGTATGACGGTCCTGATGTCGATGGTGTTGAGGTTGATTTTGCGAGTTTCTGTGAGAAGTTCTTCACCATCGGCATTGAGAATTTTGCATGCGTTCTTTTGGAATAATACTTGGAGTCCAATGTCGTTGAACTGTCCAATTGATAGGAGATTGTGCGTCAGTCCTTCAACATAAGAAACTTCTTTGATTGTCAGTCGATGGCATACAAGATCTCCATAACCAAGATTCTTGCTCCATTGTTATTCCAAATCGCACCAGTCCATCCGGCCTATCAACGTAGTTGCTCAACAGTCCTTCGGTCATGTGTATGGAGCAACCTGAATCCAAGTACCACACATGTGTGGCCTGCAAAACCAAACTAGAAGGTTTTAGGTACCCATTTAAAAATGGGTCCACCTCTGTTGTGCTTGTTAGTACGTATAGACTTTCTACCTAGCCTAGATTCATCACTGTTAGCGGAAGACTTAATAACATGCGCAGAGTCACTAATTGTTCTAGGGCTTTGATTTGGGTTTCCTCAGTCTTAAGCTTTGGAAGCCATTTTTGTGCGACTGGATCTTTTTGTTTTATCCTTAGAGGTACGTTTTTTAGTTTTGTCATGTTTTGCAGGTTTTCTGATAGAGTTTGTTTTTGATCGATTCTTTTTCTTTGAAACCATATATTTTGAATTTGTTTTGGGAGCTTGTTTGTAAAAACGATCATGCTTGGAAAAATGATTGTTAGAATGTAAAGATGAGTTTTGCAATACATGAGAAAATGAAGACGGTACAGAACTTTTGCAAGGAAAAACAATCAATAACAAAAGGTTCTTTAAAATCATGATCTCCTTCAAAAGGTCTTTTTTTTCTAACCCAGACTTGTCCTTCAATGGTTCTTTTGTGGGTCCTGAACATTTCAAAGCATTAGTACAAGAAATTTTATCATTAGAAATCAAGGTATATATAAGTGATTGTAGTCTTAATTTTTCCTTAAGTTTAGAGATTTCCTCGACAAGTGTCTGCCTTTCATCATCAAAGGACTTTCTCTCTCTCTCTTTTGAGAGTGGAGTGCAGATCACTAATTTTCTATATGCATTCAGGCATATACCCTGGTGCATACGTAGTCATCTGTGTCTCACTCGTTGATTCTTCTGAGGTATCTCCTTCGATTGGACGAGGAATATTTGATTCAATTTCAGTTATTGCAGAACATTTTCTTTCTTATAACTATCATTTATTTCTTTGTATTCAAATGATGTTTCTACTTTCTTGTGTGTTTGGTTCTCAACTTCCCCTCGTAACGTTTCAGGTTCACTGACAAAAGGCATGAGGTTTGTGATACAAACTAATGCATGAATTTAAGATCATATAGATAAGGTGCATTTGTTATTCCTTACTTTAACATACATGGGTTTTCAAAACCAAGTCCTTAATGAGGATTATAGAAATCAATATCTGTAGGTTTGTTCAAGAAAATGGTATGTTCTGTTTGTTCTCGTCGGGTTAAGAGGTCCTCCAATTTTTATTTTGGAGTATAGTCTTTCCCGTTCCTTAGAAAAATAAGTCAAATTTAGCTGTGGCATCTATTGCTTTTCTCTATGAGATCTCATTTCGTTTGCTAATTCCCGGGCTTTAGCCTCGGATGT
>JAPQWV010004492.1:0-29573 GCA_027422505.1 Craterostigma plantagineum
GGACCTTTCAAGATTTTGAAAAGGGTCGGGGAGGTAGCATACCAGTTGGAACTACCGACAGCATTAGCACAAGTCCATGATGTCTTCCATGTGTCTACGTTACGGAAGTACGTTTCGGACCCAAACCATGTGATACGAAGTGAAGCACTACATCAACAACTGAAACCGGACTTGAGTTACGAAGAAAGACCGGTAGAGATTTTGATGTACGAGGTAAAGCGACTCCGTAATAAAAATATCCCCCTAGTGAAGGTCTTGTGGCGGAACCAGACACTGGAAGAAGCCACTTGGGAACGAGAAGATGAAATGAGAGAGAAGTATCCCGAGTTCTTCCAGACGACTTAAATTTCGAGGATGAAATTTCTTTTAAGGGGGAGGATGTAATATCTGTAAGATCAATAAAGGATTATTTTTGTAATGTTCAAAATTAATGAAGTTGATTTGCGAACAAAATGGATTTTTGGAATCGAGCCGAAAATAATAATTAGGCAAGAGTTGAATGAATTAAGGTTGGGCCGAAAGTGGTAGGCCCAATAGATATTCAATAGAGCCCAAAGAGTTAGTGAAGGCTCAACTTGGAGCATGTAATTTATAAAGGATAAAAGGCCCAAATAGATAATTATCTTAACCCAAATGACATGAGGATTGCTTAATAGCTAAGGAAAGCCACGTTTGTAACATGTCATCCCATAGGCCAAAGCCAATCATTGATAAGGAAAGAATAGACGTGAGAAGTGAGGAATGGCCAAGTGAGTACATAAAGCCCAAATAAAAATAATGATACTTAATGGGAGGGTATTACACGTGACCACTTGGTCACTTAGTATATTATGGGTTTTCCTCAATCATAATTATATAAAACCAACGTTAAAATAATGGGAGAAGGAAGCAAGGAAGAAAGAAGAAAGTCGTGAGGAAACAGGGAAGATTTTCGACCAAGCTCCATTCGATTTCAACCTAGGAATTAATCCAAACTAAGCTGACAGGTAAGGATTTTATCTAACGTATAAACCTCCTGCAAGCTTATGCATTTAGACATGTATCATGATCTGATGAATTTTCATTAAGCTGAAGCAAGAAGGAAACGAAGGAGACAAAGCAAACAAACCAGATTTTCGGCTAATTCAACTTCATAACAAATATATAGCTAAGCTTGGAAGTGAGGTAGGTGGTTTTTAACCCCTACAATTTTTAAGTCCCGAAAAATGTTTGGATTCGGATGAAAGGTCTCCCGGGTTCAAGAAATATTTTATTGAGTTTTTTGGCGCTTTCGTAATGCTCTTGACGTGTTTTAATGTGTATCCGGACTCAACATATGGGTTCTTGAATGATTACGTGATACGAATGTGTTTTTATGTGGTGATCATGTGAAATCTATATTTTTAGTAACTATAGCATTTATGAAGTTTTAAAGAGAAGTAGATGAACGGTAAGCTTCGGACGAGTGATAGATTTGGGTGATTTTAGATATTGAGTGATTTAAGATTTGGGTCTTAATTAATTTGTGTAAGCTTTGCCAACATTTTTAAATAAATTTATTTCGGCCCAAATTATTTTGAATAAAATATTTTCGAAATTTAGTTAATATTTTTTTGGGCTTTGAACGATTTTAGGGTGAGTTGACCGACGTTTTAAATTTTGGGCTTTTGCCCAATTTTTGGCCCAAATAGTTTAAATAAAATTATTTCAAGCCCAAGTCCATTTTAAAATAAAATATTTTCATATTATGAGATATAATTAGAGTCAACCCATATTTTAAATTATAAATAATATTTTGGGATTTTAAAACCTTTGGCCTAGTATCGGATTTTAATAAAGTATAATATCTTACGTGTTTTACTATTTACGATTTTATGAAATGTGATGTGTTCATGTGATTGATATTTATGTGCATATCACGACATGCACGGGTGAAAGTGATGATGTACCGTAATTATACGGTGACGCCTTACGGTGTCGGATGAGTGGGGTAGAGTTACCGATGTTGGTAGTCAGGTTTAGACTCGATAAGGCACCTGGTGGGAGAGGGGGTTTGCGACACCCATCTACTCGGGATTGAGCCACCGAGGTGCACACCACCGATATTATATTGGCTCAGGGACGGCAGACAGATGTGAGATTCCTGTCTACCCGGGTAGTGGTAGACTACTCGGGGTGTTACACCGAGGTGTAACACCGTCGGGATGAGATTGTGTGCGGAGGGAGCGACCCGGCGAGGCCGGCGTGGGCTACCGCATGATTATGGCGTACCTTGCCATGCGCGCGTGGGTGCCGAGTCTAGTCTAGGGCCCTGATATGTGATGAGACGTGTGGTAGGTCGAGCGTGCAGATTTCATGTGTGAGGACATGGGATTGGGTTGAGTGCACGCACGCATATGCATTGCATGTTTTTACTACCACCTACTGGGCGTTTTTGCTCAGGGTTTTATTTTATAGGTGAGACTGCGCCCGACACCGATGGGTGTCAGGGTTAGCTGTAGGCGGGCTGGCGGCGGTGACTCAACGGGCTTTTGAGGGCGGAGCGGTACATGGGACGCGACCTGTGGAGTGGTGTAGTATAATGTAATCGGGTTAGACTTTTGGGGTTTCGACCCGATGTGTTTATGTGACGTCGTTTTATAATAAATGTACAATATTTCTTTATAAGGTTTTTGTTAGACGGGTCTTCCGCGACTTACGTTGCGAAAAATCCGCCAAAATATTATATTAGAAAGTAGGGTCGCGACAACCATTGAAGGCCTTCTAACTTACCATCAGCCGCCACCAGCAAATAACCACAGTTACACTCTCCTTGCATCCTTATCACATACCTAACCCAAAAAACCTAAGGAACAGAAACGAACCTGACAAGGAAGGCCCTTGGGGACCTGAGCGATCTAACGACATTACCCTCCAACTTGGTAGATCAGACTATCCACAGCTGAACTAACAGGGGTTGAGCTTGAGGACAATGACATTAAAACAAGTGTTGAAGAATGTAAGTGAAGCCTTGTTGGTAGAGTTTTTGGAGATAAGAAGGCCAGTTTCCTTGGATTAAAGAGCACATTGGGCAACTTATGGCCAGTGTAGCTGGGATTCCGAATGATTGAATTGGGTACCAACTTATTCCAGTTCGTATTCCAATCGCAGGAGGAGAAGCTGAAAGTTCTGGAAAGTCGTCAATGGACCTTTGACCAACAATTTCTCCTACTTAAGGAGTGGAATCCTAATATCAAGCTGAAGGCTGAAGAATTTCATATTGTGTCAATGTGGGTTCAAATCTGGAATCTACCTACGCACTGGCAATCTGTTGAAGCGGGCTTTAAAATTGGGAACATGTTCATTACTTGCGAGGATGTTCTGACTCCTGGGTCTGGAGGAGCCCATGGTAGACACATTAAAGTCAAAGTCAAGGTGGGTCTTAATATGCCTCTATTGCGAGGGGCGAATATTAAGCTGAAGGATGAAACATACTGGGTGAACTTCAAGTATGAACAGCTACCTAATTTATGTTTTTACTGTGGCAAAGTGGGACATGTTGAGAAGCTTTGTTTAAGCCGTGCCAAAGATGCCAAAGAGGGCACGCTTACCCCTGACCAGTACGGAGAATGGATAAGAGCCGAACCTGTTAAGCGAAAGGGACCTCATACTGAGCCAAAACTCTAGGAAAGTCAACCACTGTGAAGTAAAAGGGGATGAAGAAAAGAGAGAAGATAGTATGCATAAAGGGCCGGGATTTGAGAAGGCTGATGACAATGCCAGTAAGGAAAGAGACTCAACTCATCCCAAGATGGATCCGCTGTTACAAGATGAAACTAAGACATCCCTCAAACCTTCCCAAGTAGAGCCAATAACTGAAGACACACCTGCACCAATGGAAGTGGGGGAAACATATAGGAATGATCTAATCCAGCTGCATGAAGAGTGTGCTAAAGACACACCTGAAGATCAAATACCAGTTAGGACCCGCTTCTAGATATTAATGGAAGACTATCTATGACCATATTCCACTCTAGGACTAAGAAGGAGAAGGCCAATATAGTTTTCCTGAGACGAAACCAAGCTGGCCGAATGAGTTCCACCTCTAACAGTGCTATAGGACGAAAAAGAACCAGGGATGAGAAAGAGAATGAAGTGCCGTAAGATAATCAAAACAAGAGATGTTCCAAAAAACAGAGAGACGAAGATGTCGGCTCTCAATTCCTTAAGGTGGGGGTTTCCCGTCTCAACTGGCCCCACCAAGCGCAATGAGATTCTTAATGTGGAATTGTAGAGGTCTGGGAGGACCCTCTACAATTTCCCAACTAAAAGAGTCCATGAGACTCTACCTCCCCTCACTAGTATTTCTTAGTGAGATTAGAAATAAGAGAGCATTTGTTGGCACAGTTAGTAAGCACCTGAATTTGCAACATAGATGGTTTTATGAAGATCCTATTGGACTTGGAGGATTGTTTCTGGGATGGGGCGAGGATACTAACATCACTACCATTCATGCCAACCCGTTCTGCCAGGAAGTTTGCTGCTCACATGATACCATTCCTGGCCCTATGTGGATCATCTTAGTCGACAATAGTACCAACCAGCAGGATAGGAGAGTTCAGTTTGACTACCTTCTCAGCCAGAGGAGTTAATGGGGAAGTAAATGGTGCATTGGAGGGGACTTTAATGAGATTAGATCAACTGAAGAAAAATTGGCAGGGCAAAGTAGAGGACACTCTAGCTTTCAAACTTTTAACCAATTCATTGGTGAATTGGGAATAGGGGAGGTGGCATTCGTTGGCAAGAAATTCACATGGTCCAACAATCAAGAGGGCATTGCATTTATTGAAGAAAGACTTGACAGGATTCTCTGCTCTCCAGATTGGCTTCTGAGAACCCAGGTTATCATGTGATTCATATTGAGAGACACTCCTCGGACCATAGTATGCTTCGCTTCAAGCTCAATCATGATTTGCCCTTCCAGGAAAAAAAGGTTCCAATTTGACATAAGGTGGTTGAAAAATACTGAAGTTAATGAGGTTGTCAAGAGAACTTGGGATATTCCAATTGAAGGGAACACTCACTTCAGACTCATTTCTAAAATCAGAAGGACCGGATTTGGGCCTGGCCCGTTGCATAGGGGTCCAAATTTTTTGGACCTATTTTGAGACCTCCATTTTAAGGATCGGCCCCTTATGTGAATTTTCGGACTCCATTTTATATACTAAATAACTCATAAAAATGGGCCAAAAAAATATAATAAAATTAAAATTACATTTATTTCTTTTACGTTTGGACCAACATATATGCTACAACAACGGAGACACATAAATATAAATGGCCGAAGTGAACGGCCATACTCTCGTGCGTGTGGACTCTCATGGTGATGGTAATACATATGGTGTGGCAACTATCATGTTTCCAATGTTTACTCGGGTTTCTTCTCGCTTTAAATATTTTTTGCTCCGATGTTTACCAAACATGAAAATATAAGTCGGAAAAAAAAAGAAGAAATTCCTTATCAGTCCCTTTTCAAGTTTGAAATTCTTTTTAAATATCCCTCATATTATCTCTTCCATACCGATCTGTGATGTGTATTTAATACTCCCGACATGAAAAAAAATACTTGTAAATGACAAAAATAACATTTTTATCAACAGTTATCATTACTATACCAATTAAATTTAGTATTTATACAAATTATCACTATTATACAAACAAATAATGTTATTATATCAACTATTCTCATTATTATACCAAGTTAAATGTTACTATAATTTTCTACCAAAAAAGTTTGAATATTATATCAACTTTTAGCATTATGATACCAACAAAATTGAATAAAATATTCAAATTTAACATAATTTGTTAGTATAATAATAATAAGTATAATAATAATAATAGTTGGTATAATACTCTTAAATTTGATTTGGTATTATAATGACAATAGGTGGTATAATATATATGTTTGTTGGTATAATAAACCATTTTACTAGTATAATACTTGCGATTGGTGAAATAATGATTTAGAAGCGTTTCTGATATATGAAGAAAATGTTATTTTCGTCTTTTCAATTTTTGAGGCATTAAACACGTACAGCTTTTTACAAATCAATGCCTAACATGACAGCAGGAATTTATGAGAAGTAGGAGGTAAACACAAAGCACACTCAAATTCACCACTCTAGGAATCCACCAAGAGAAAAAGTAGAAGATACAATCTTCTAAATGATAAGTTTTACAATCAAAACGATCATGCTGATTTTCCCTATTACATCGACCTTACTTACTGACCATACTAACCCCGAAAGTAAATATGAAGAATGTTAAATGACTGACTAGTAACGGAACTTGATGCAAAAGAACCCAGAAACTTGGTTGTATTTCCAACTTCTCGTTTGTTGACTATGTCCTGGCAGTCTTAGTCAAAGGGTTATATCTTCGTCCACACTTGATATTTTTGTGTCGTTAAAAACTAGACTCGCGTGGCTTTCCAATGGTACCAATTTTGCCTCCTTATTCTGCGCCAATGAAAGCAGTTTATTCCGCGAAGTTGATAGATCAACAGACTTTCCAGTGTCATTCTCCCCGGGGTTGGAAAAGATTCGCCCTCGAATCTTGATCGAATTCATCACCAACGTACGGAGAAAAATCTGATACATTGAAAATATCTGAAACACCATAAGCTTGAGGAAGCTCCACCTTGTAGGCGTTGTCTCCAATTTTCTTTCAAAATTTGAAAAGGTCCATCCGCCCTAGGTTTAAGCTTTCCATGACGTCCACGAGGAAAACGATCCTTCCTTAAGTGAATCCAAACCAAGTCTCCCTCTTGGTTTCTTCCGGTTCTTGTTTGCGACCTTTTGATACTTTTCATTCTGTTTGATAATTTCATCACGAACTTGCTCATGCAATCGCTTGATGCGCTCGGCATGCTCTTCTTCATCGCCACAAAATTGAAGATCAGTAGGAAGAGGAACTAAATCCAATGGTGTGACAGGATTACTACCATATACAACCTGAAATGGACTTTGTTTAGTAGTTTGGCTTGTCGAGCGATTATAAGCAAATTCCGCTTGGGTCAAAACCGCGTCCCATTGGCGTGGATTTTTGCCAATCAAGCTTCTTAGTAAATTTCCCAAGCTTCTATTCACCATTTCCGTCTGCCCATCGGTTTGAGGGTGATGAGAAGAACTAAATTGCAGCTTAGTTCCAAGCTTCCTCCACATTGTACGTAAAAACTGACTCATAAACTTCGGATCGCGATCAGAAGTAATGGATCGAGGATTCCATGAAGTCTCACGATTTCCAAAAATGACTCACGTTACTACTCAGTCTTTCAACATTCTTCCTTTAATTTCATTTATTTTCGGGGTTAGTATGGTCAATAAGTGAGGTCGAAATAGGGAAAATCAACATGATCGTTTTGATTGTATAACTTATCATTTAGAAGATTGTATCTTCTATCTACTTTTACTCTTGGTGGATTCCTAGAGTGGTGAATTTGAGTGTGCCTTGTGTTTACCTCCGATTTTCTCCTATATTTTCCGGTGTTATAACAGGCAGATATAGTTTGAGGGGTGCTAAAGAGAAAGTTTAATTTGTTGGGGGAATGTTAAATAATTTACCAAAAAAACTCAAACGGTCAAAATGCAAAGTTAGTAAAAGAAAACAATCAAGAAAATTGTTTCACTTTTCTGCTGTTGAAGTTGGACTTTAAACACAAGGTACACTCAAATTCACCACTCAAATTAAAGGAACACAATCACCCTTGCTTTTTCGATTTTAATCTCTTTGCTAGTTTTATTTCCTTTATTAATGTTGCGCTTTCTTTGTTCGTATTTAGTTTCGCCTTTGCTCGTGATTGTGTTCTTATACTTGTTGTGCCCTTTTGGGTTGTGTTGCTTTTGTTTTGGTGAGGAATCGTTCCTTTTTTGTTTTTCTTGTTATTTTTTATTTCTGTTCCAGTTAGTTTCGCCTTTGTTTTTTTTTGTGTTGTGGTGTGTTTGTTGTTCTCGTTTTCTTGAAAGCTTGTTTCATTTGTTTGTTTCGTAGTTTGCTTGTTGCAACTTGTATTTGAGTTGTGTTCGTAGTCTCCCGATTTTGGGAGCTTGTTTCCCCTCTTGTGAAGCTCATTTACTCCCTTGTGGGAGTGTTATTCTCGAAGAAGACACGATTTAAAAGTAGAGCTGTCAAACGGGCCGGCGGGGCGGGCCGGCCCGTTACCCGTTAAAGCCGGCCTGAGAAAGGGTGGCCCGCCCCGCCCTTGGGCGGGCCGTGGGCCTGGCGGGCTTAGCCCGCCAGAAATAAAAAAAAAATAAAGAGAAAAAAATTAAAAAAGAGGAAAAAAAATTAAAAAAGAAGATTTTTATTTGGAAAGTACTTGTAATTTAATCCTAACTATTTAATAATAATTTATTTATTTTATTAAACTCAACTAAAGTTAATTCCAATTAAATTATAATTACAAAATATAGAAAATCTATATAAGTTATTTATAGATATATTAAATAATATAAAAAATTAATTTTTTTATTCTGGCGGGCCTAAAATTTTGCAGCCTGGCGGGGCGGGGCGGGGCGGGCCGGCCCGCGGGCTTTGGGCTTTTTTGACAGCTCTACTTAAAAGTGGAAGTTGGAGAAAGTGAAGTGCATCGTAGATCAGATTTGACAGCCAATATTTTGGTATTTGTAGTATGTTTATTAGTTCTCTTGTTCTTTTTTTTTTGTTTTGTTTTCTTTCAAGTTTGTGTTTTTATCTTTTGCTTGTTCGTTTCTCTCTACGTGAGAGCTTTTTTTCCATCCGAATGGTCAAATGCATTCGGAGGGTTCCATTAGGGCTCTTTAGCCCATGCTAGTTATTAGAAGGGCTGACTACGAGGCGAGTCCGAAGGGAGTTTGCTAGGACCCGATTACTAAATTTGGACCCAATTCATTGTCATTCCTAGTTATTTGTGAAAATTTCGTTTTGAAAAAAAAAAGTTGGACTTTAAATAATCCTGTAAATTTAGTTTGCTTTCCAGGCGAGTGAAAATAAAACCTATGATTCCAAATGTCCTACACCTGGTGTTCTTATTTCAAAAGCCGAAGAAGACTCGGTTTTAAATTTAAACCTTGTTGCCGCCAAACCCACTTTGAAAGTCTCCATCTTTTACGAGAGCGAAGCTTTTGAATTATTTTCGCAGTCCTATCAAAATTCACTCTTCTGATGGGTCCAATGACGAGAGGCAAGATGAAGAATGAAAGGGCTCGAACGCAATATGCAGATGGGTCGAATGATTCTTCGGAGAATTCCTGCAATTTTAGGTCACTACTTGCTAATTTACAAACCCCCCAGGTGCGATTTCGATTTTCTTACTCGACCAGTTATCAATCTGGAATTCAATACATTATTTCGTTGTTTTCAGCTTTTGGAGTTTTTGTTTCGTCTAAGGTTGAAGGTGTTAACATTTGGGACTTGTGTCGTCTCTGGCAAAAATCCTAATTTTATCGGATCTGACTGGAGCATTTTCTTTGGACGTTAGGCTTTGAAAAGAGTTGTTTTTCTTAACAAATTGTCAGTTAAGCATTCTAAATTTTGATACCGCTCCTATAATTTCAGGGGATAAAGCCACATGTCTTGAAGGATTTTTATGGTCTGTTGTCCTCGTGTGGGAAATGCGGCGTCAAGTTTGCGTTGGATTCGCATGACTTGCAGCTTGATATTTGTCATGATGACATCAAAGTAGTATTTGCAGACATTTGTAAAATCTCCGATATGCTTTTCAAAGAATTAGGCGAAAGGTTCGAACAGTTCTTCGCTGCATTTGGCAACAAGGATGAGGATAATTCCCATGGAGATGTTCTCAGTCATGTCGAATTAATACATTTGCTGCTCAGATGTTGTTTGCTGCTTTTACCTTTATTTGTATCTCAGAAAAACCTTATGTTGGAAAAGGGGGAAATCATCTTAAAGATACTTGGAAGGTTGAGCTCTCCAAATCTAGTTGATAAAAAACAAAAACAAGCTTTTGTTTTCGAGAAATCAGTTGTTCGTCGAAGTTCCCTTGGTGATAATGGCTGCTCTTCATCGAGCGTCGAAGATTTCACCGCTTCGTTACAGTTCCTTGACCACTATAGTAATCCTTCTTCTCTTCTCATATCTACAGTGCTTGAGGTACTTTTAAGACAAGTTTTTGATCCTTTATGTGATGTAAGAAGTCTCTTCGATTTTAATTTCTTGTCCATTTCTTTGTTCTATTGTTCGACAGGTGTTTGTAGATGAGTTGTCGATGCACAACCAGTTAAGAGGGTACCTGAAGTTAATCAAATCCTCTGCCTCTGAGTCTGTTCAAAGTGACATCAGTTTTGTCATTAAAGCAGTTTGCTATCATTTTATCATCTCAGTCTCTGACAAGATAGCGTCTGAAGATTTTCTCGATCGACTGTTTCACTTTACTAACAAAGAGAAAAGTCGCCCTTTCATTTCTCCACTGTTAGGCGTCACTTCCGCTGTATCACTGCTTCTGAGTCCTATCATGAATTCTGCACCTAAATATCTGCAGGCCCATTTGATTTCTGTGGTCACTGAAGCTGTTGACATCAAGATTTCGAAGCCCGAGCCCAAACTTACCAACTGCTTCTTGGCAGCATTCGAGAAATCGATCATTTTGTACATGAATCACATGGGTTCCATGAAAATAGACGGCCTTTCTCTCGAGGGACTCAATTCGTCGCCTACATGGCATGAGTTTGCTCTTCCAGAGTTTGAGCAGTTCCTATCTCCACAAACAAAGGACAGAGTCGACAATCTGATAGCTGAGATGGATCGTTCGTCGAGTTCCATCTTGAAAAATAATTTCTTTGGAACAAAATCAGACATGGTGACTTCTTCGATGAGATTCTTAAACGATTGTCAGAAACTTCACTCAATAGCATGCTGCCAAGATGAGATGCTTGCCATCCTGAGTTTCGTGGTTCTCAAAGCCTCGGAAAGCTTCAGTGGCATGGAAGTGCGTCCAATCGAGGGCATATCTTTGCATGACGTGTATCTCCTTGCTTCTATATTAAAACTAATGAGCATCTCATTGCTGCAAGTTGTTAGTTTATTAAAAGACAGGGAAGATCAATTTGAAGTCTCAGATTCGAGCAGCGAGTATAACTTTATACTTGGCGCAATGACTTGTTTCGGCGATTTGGATATAAGTCTGCCATTGCAGCAACTTTTGTTCGATGCTTTGGCTAAAGATTCTACGATGGGTTCCAAAATGATGTTCTTACACTTCTCGGGGTTGATGTCCCTGGCCTTTGCCAGTGGCCTCGGTGCTTGGTTAACGACTGTTTGCTAGCGCTCTTTGCCTTGCTGAACTTATTTTCTTTTGAAAAGGGTGGATTAGCTCCATTAAAGACTTTGCTCGATTCAAACGAAGAATCAACTTCATCTAGATCTGTAGTTGTCAGATTCCAAGAGGTCCTTGTTTTTTAATTTAATTTTTAGTTCTTTTTTTTTCTTTTTGGCTTTGTTTGGTACTATTGGCTCTCGAAATTCTTGAAATATCTTTTCAGGCGGTCGTAGGCCAATACTCGGGCTCGGTGCTTGCTCCAAAGTTTCAGAAGATACGGTCTCTTTACACAAGGTATAAACGCCGAAAACGCAGAATCATCAGAATTTGTCATAGCTGTGTTTTTATGTTGCTCATTGTGATGGAGAACTCTTTCGTTCGCAGTGTTGGGGAAAGTAACAATGGCGAAATGTTAGCTTCCACTTCAGAATCCTTAGTCGGAGACTTGCAAATGGAGAGTGTTGTGGACTTGGAAGAAGAGACTAGCAATGGGGAGATTTTCTTGAATTGCATAATGGACAAGAAAGAAAGTGTCAGTGACTTCGACGATTTAGCGGGTTTTATCGAATGCAGGCAAGGGAAAGATTACTCGGCATGGTTAAAGAACCGTGAAAGGTATCGCAAGTGGAAATCTGAGAAAAGGGCTGTCTTGAAATGGAAAAGAAAGAAAATGACTTGGAAAGCAGCATGTAAACGAAATCAAAATTGATTTGTTTCTGCAGAAGCACTTTGATACATCATCATGGCTTTAAATGTTACAAAAAAATGTTTTTCGTAAGCAGGATTTTTGTTCGATTAAATATTAGCATAATGGATTCAGCCGAAGTATACCAAAGTTGGTGTCGAACAACATAAAATCTTGTATTGTCTCAGTTTTATTTGGGAGTTATTATTTACCGTCTCCTTTTTACTTGTTACCGCCCTTAAAGGGCTGGAAAAAGACGATTTTGCCTTTATGATATTTAAAATAATTTAAAAAGAAAAAACTATAATAAACAATAAAAATTTCTATTTAAAGCTCTGTTTCAGACAACACTTTCCAAATCACACATCCAAATCAGAAAAAAAAAAACAAAAAATTTTGAAATCGCAATGGATCGCCGACAGGGACAAGGAAGGGGAAAGGGCCTATTTTCACGACTGGTAAGCAAATTAACGTAAAATCATTCGTACGTAGATGGATTACCGAACACGGATCGGAATTGTTCGAAAAACGGCCAATCGAACGAGATTTAGGGTCGGATTTCGGCACGACCGAAACACAATTTCGGTTGGCGTATGCACGAGCCGACCGAAATTATGTTTCGGTCGGGACAGTGCCGACCGAAATCACGTTTTGGTCGGTACTTTTCCGACCGAAATCATGTTTCGGTCGTGTCCTTTTTTTAAAAAAACCTTTTTATTGCAGATCAAAGGTGAAAGACCCTACTCGGAGGGAGCAGTAGATCCCCCGTTGGAGGAATCTGGAGAGCGTCACACGAGGACGCGAGGCGTTGACGCATCCGTTCGTAGAGAAGGGGAGGAGGAGAGGCGGCAGCGAGCGGCTGCTTCTCAGTCCGTATATGCGGATTACGATCCGCATGCGGATGATGGTGTGGCAGATGATGGAGCATCGTTCGTCATCCGACGACGATCTGCCACCGGCCTCCTCAGGTAATTCCATTCTCCTCTATAAACTGACATGCGATGTCGTGTCTTAAAATACGTAAAAGAAATTAAATTTATATTTGCATTATTCGTGAAAAATGAAATAGGGAGCAAGCGCTCCAGGGTCGTAGATGACGATTCCTGGAGGGTGCAGGGGCCACAGCCGGTGGTCCATATGATGACGAGGTGATCCCTAGTTATCTGGGGCACATCGCGCCCCGCATCTGGATGGGTGAGGAGGAGAGGCCCCTGCTGAAGTGCGAGCAGCGGGCGTTAGTGCTTGGGAAGCTAAAGAATTGGTACTCCCAATTCACGCCGGAGACGCAGAGCCAGATCGATGGCAAGGGGCTTGTACACCTCACGGATGCCATGGTGGGTCACTTGGACCAGCCTCTACTGTGCACTTTTGTGGAGCGCTGGCATCCAGACACGAACGCCTTCCACATGCCATTTGGGGAGATGACGATCATGCTCCACGGCGTCGAGCACATCCTGGTATCCCGAGACGGAGCGACGGTATCGGGCACCCCAAACGTCGTCGATGGGCAAATCGAGGCGAGGGAGATTATGGGCATCTCCGCGGACGCGCTCAGATATTCGTGGAGAGGCGGTGGGGTTGCGACGAAAGACGTGATGCAGCGGATGCGGGGGGGTCGGCCGGCGGGGTTCCAGGCCATCGCTTGGTTGTGGATTCTTTGGGGTCGACGATGTTCGTCGACAAGAGCGAGAACCGGGGAAGCCGGATATCATGCACGAGTCGACCGCTCGTTGCCCTCTGCTAGTGGGTACTCGTGGGGTTCGGCCGCCCTCGCTTACCTTTATCGCCAACTTGGCATGGCAAGCAGGGCGGATGCGAGGGGATTAGCTGGGTGCCTCTCGTTACTACAGGCGTGGATCTACGAGTACTTTCCATGCGGCCCACACCGTCTCCCCCATCATGTGGAGCCTGGCCAGGTCACGCATGTGGTCTGTAGCTCAGCACGAGAGGACGGTTCACCGCTTGATTGATATCCGCCGTCAGATAGATGTCATGACTGCAAGCGAGGTATCTTTGTAATTTATGTCTGTAATGGCGACAATTATTTAAAATTTTTGAAATGTTTTCAGGTTGCTTGGCTGCTGTACGGTCCCGATCCTGCGTCGCAGCAGCTGAGGACGATTTTCGTGGGATGGGTTATATATCGCGATGTCGTTGAGCCCTACTCGCCCTCGAGAGTGTTGCGCCAGCTGGTGTACGTGCAGGTCATCCCGCCGCCGATGAGTCCGCCACGGAAAGCGGTCATACCAGCAGACCCGACGAGGTATAAGGTGCTTCATTCTGCCGATGCAGCAGAACATGCTTGGCGCCAGTTCCCGTACGCCTACATCCTCAACCTCTCGTACGTCAATCGGGCAGGCGCGGAGTACCTTGGTGAAACCGTTGCAGGGTACATGGACTGGTATGAGCGGCATTCTCATCCTCGCCTGATTTCGACGGAGCAGGGATCCTCATCGGCAGACATACCCCCGCGCAGCCACGCCGACTACGTACGTAATTTAATCTTACGTCGATTTTTATATTTATATATTAAATCGTACGTATTATTGCTATGTACAGTGATACAACACGATGTACAGCTTGAGTGCCGATATGCTATCCAGTATGCATCTTGAGGGCTCGACGCGTACGGACGAGTTCCGAGACAGGCTGGACGACATCAACGACCGGTGGCGCCAGGCCCCTTAACGTGTTGCTACAGTTTTTTTTATTTTTCGTTTATTTTATCGGACGGATTTTCTATATGTTTTGAATATTTGTTTGCATATTTATTCCGTTTCGAATTACTGATACAAATAAATAATCCAAATAAATAATATAAATAAAAAATCCAATTAAATAATATAAATAAATAATCCAAATAAATAATATAAATAAAAAATCCAATTAAATAATCCAAATAAATAATATAAATAAATAATCCAATTAAATAATCCAAATAAATAATACAAATAAATCATATAATTAAATAAGACAATTAAATAATACAATTAAATGATATAAATAAATAATCCAAATAATTAATCCAATTAAATAATATAAATAAATAATCCAATTTAATAATATAAATAAGTAATATAGAAAAATAATGCAAATAAATCATATAATTAAATAATACAATTAAATAATACAAATAAATAATCCAATTAAATAATACAATAGACATTCACAAATTATTATGCTGCATTAGGTTAATCCAGTGAGCGAATCGACTCTGATATCTGATCTCCCAACCAACAAGTCGATCACTACGATACGTGAACCAATACGGATGTAAAATGGGCATAGGAAAATCTCGACATAAATTAAGTCTGATGAAATGCTGATAATCATCCCCAAGGTGCGCCATGACGATCGTACGGGTCGGTCCAGTAGCAGTCCGATCGGTACGCAACGGCAATATTGTGTTCGAAAGTATGTTGATGTTCGTTCCATTGCCGTACCCGTAGAGGACAATTACAGCGTTCCGAATTGTCGCAACAACCCACAAATCACATGTTGTCATCATCCAGTGGTTCGCTCCACAAGGGCCCCTTTCCCAGCGTATACGATCCAACTGCATTTCCAATGAATCACCATAGTACAACGCCGAGTAGCGATCCCAATGGGCAGCGAGTTCGTTCGCGACGTTATTCCTGACGGTGTTCCATTCCTCCTCGTTGTACACATGGGACTCGATCACGCGAAATCCACAGTTGCCGTCGGCCATCACATTCTTGTAGCTAACTATATACGGATGGATGACTGTTGTTACGTGGTTGGCCAAGTGGGTGTGGTGGAAGTCTGATTCACCTGTAGAACGCAATTTTCAGGATTAGACGTGCACCCGTGATTGAACAAATTTACGAGTAAGAGATAGTAGTACCTGTCTCCGTAGTAGATCGAGACCGCTTCGCAGACGAAGATGACGTGCGACCCTGGCTGCTACGACTGGTACTACTGCGCCCTCCGCTGCGTCCACCCCTTGGGATTGCGTACTCCCAAGCACTTCGATTCCGCTTCGTCGAGTTTTTCTTCTTCGGCCGACTTTTTACAGACGTCTTAACATCAGGCTCATTCCACTCACGGGCGTCGGGATACAGGTGTTCGTGGACGACTCGATGGATGCCACGCATAACGGCAATATCGCGGGTTTCTGCCTCACGCACGAGGTCGTATAAGTAATCCCGATCAGAAATATCGGGAATTACTCCATCGCCGATCGTGAGAGTCCTCCAGAAGTCGTGCAAGCATTCAGCAGCAACTGGGTAGTTGTTCTCGATACATTGCTGGAGCTCGCACGCACATGGGAGATGGTGCATACGTCGTACCACACATCCGCACGCGGAGTAAACCTCATCGGACAAATCTTTGGCACGCCTCAACTCGGTTCCCATTATCGATATTGCATGGTGTGAAACACTGTACAATATCGCGTGGAATGGAAAACCTGAGTTCCCAATCGGTCGTTTCGAGCGGGACTCCTCCAGTGCCTGCATGTCAACATAAAAAATTATTAGCATAGCATTTCGTTTGACACGTAAAATAATTAATTTACCTTTCTGATGCGATTCAGTTGGTTCTGAATCTGGTCGTGCACCTTCACCCCCACGGTGTCAAGAGACCCAGTGGCCGATCGCTGTGAGCACTCTCCACACGACATGTAGTGGGTTCCCGAAATGATGCACTTGGTTCGTCCAAGCTTTGGCGAACTTCTCCTTATGCACCAACCATGTCTGCTCAACGTACTGCACGATAGCGGAGTCACCTTTCCAACGCAGACGCATGTCACTGACGGCCTGCTCGTATTCCTCTATCGATGGAGCTCCATGACTTCTTTCCAGGCCTTATGCGTGAAGTGAGCTGCTGTCTTTTGTTCTGACCCGTCGTCCAATAAACTTTGTTCTCCACGTCTTTATAGATATGCCACGTGCAGAACATATGGTGAGAATACGGAAATACTTCCTGTACGGGTCGAAGAAGGCCCAACTCACGATCAGTCACAATCGCCGAAGGGTAGACATCTGACCCCAGAATATCCCGAAAGGACTGCAACACCCACTCATAACTTCTCTCCGTCTTGTCCTTCATAATGGCAAACCCACAAAGGAAGTTCTGATTACAGGGAGTCATCCCTATAATCTCAACTAGAGGCATCTTGTACCTGTTGGTCTTGTACGTAGAATCGATGCCAATGAAGTACGGATACGTCCTCACCAGTGCAAGTTATTCCGGGTGTGCGAGAAAAACATGCGTCAGCGCATTAGTCTCGACGTCTCCCAGGGCTTGAACATAATATCCGGCGTGTCTCGCGCTGGTGCATCAACTGGCTCACCACGTCTCGGCCCTCAGAATAGTCTCTCTTCAAACGATCTTTGTAATTATATATGTGTCTGATCGTCGCGTTATCTTCTGCGTGTCGAGCCCTCACCGATGAAAGGACATGAGCTGGTTTCGATTGCGCAGCACTCACTTCCTCTACAATATTCTTTGCCTGCCTACTTAACCCACTCGTTTGGCGGTGTCCCTCGGGATACTGTATCAGAGAGTGATTGTGCGTGGATTTATAAGGTGGGCCCGTATGAATGTACCATTCCCTAGTCATTGGATCCTCCTGAGCTATGACTACAAACGGACACCTACACTTGTTCGAATTCGTAACCCTCTCCAATTCGTCCTCGTTGCCTCTATAACTTCTCCGCGAGAACATCTAATCAGTTTTTTTGTATCGCATTTCTTATGCGACGAAATAATCACCTCGAAATCCAGAGCAATGGCGACGCCTTTCGCCCAGTTAATGGCTTCCACGTCGGTCTGAAATCGACCTCCTCCGCGAAAATGCTCACTGTGTTTACCCCGTCGCCGATCAAATCCTCCGGGATGTGGATTTCCCTCTCATCGTCTGAAAAAAAAAACTTACACAACCAGAAATTTCGGCCACAAGAAGGGGCGGCCGAAACATGATTTCGGCCGCAGCAGTTCCGGCCGAAACATGATTTCGGCCGGAACAGTCCCGACCGAAACATAATTTCGGTCGGCACAGTCCGGACCGAAAAATAATTTCGGTCGTTTTCTTCCGGACCGAAATTTTTTTCGGCCACCTCAAGGCACGACCGAAATTATTTTTCGGTCCGACCTTGAGGCGGCCGAAATGCTGTTTTGGTCCGGACTGTTCCGGCCGAAATTGTGTTTCGGTCCGGAATTTTTTGGAGCGATTCCGAATCTAGTTCGATCATTCATCTACGTACGAACGAATTTTACGAGAATTTGCTTACCAGTCGTGCGAATAGACCCTTTCCCCTTTCGTCGATCCATTGCGATTTGAACTTTTTTTTTGTTTTGTTTGAGTATTTGAATGTTTGATTGCGATATGAAAATTGTTGTCTGGAAAAGGACTTTAAATAAAAAATTTTATTCAAAAGGGCAAAATCGTCTTTTTTCAGCCCTTTAGGGGGCGGTGACTAGGAAAAAGGGGCGGTGAATAGCAATCCAGTTTTATTTTCTAGCTGAATTTTTTATCATCATTGTTCTTGCATCAATTGCCACACGTACATTGCAGTATAGCACGTTTGTGATCGAATCTTAACCGAATCACCAATTAGTTCCGGGCCGGCTCCGGCCCGTTAATAATGACATCGAATTCCTTTCATGCATATTTATTTCCTTTGACCAACGCGTTGAATGCGTATTATATAATGGACAGACGTAACGTGTTGTCTTCTTGTCGTCTTTTTTTTCTTTGTTCACTTATTTTGACTTGTCATTTGTCAAACTAATGCAACACATTTCACCCAAATAAAAGACACGTCTTCTTGTCGTCTTTTTTTTCTTTGTTCACTTATTTTGACTTGTCATTTGTCAAACTAATGCAACACATTTCACCCAAAAAAAAGGATAAGAGCAACACCAATATTACTGCAAAACGTAACCCAAAAATACAGTAAAATTGCTCCAACAGTACTGCAACCGCAAACGCAAAATGTGTGTTTTGCTTTCTCCCCCTGTTTCTACGTAAATTTGCGTTGGAACGCAAAAATGCGTTTGATGTTTTAAAATTACTAATAAGTCATTTACTTGTATTGAATTATTAAATCACATATAATAATATATTAAAGAATTTGAAAATATATTCAATGATTATAAATCAACATAATAAATCATTATTTTTAACCTTCAATGTATTTCAATTGCTATATCGTGCAATTTCGATATTTTTAATAAAGATTTTGTTCTGTGTTTTTAATATATATAAATAATGATCTGTTTAAAATATTAGAAATCAAAATTAAAAGAATATCGTGATCAATTTGTAAAGTAGTAAAATATAGGGGTGATATTGACAAGTTGTAAAAGTTGGTATAGAAGGGAATATTACAAGAATATTCTTTTGCGTTTGCGTTTGCAGTTAACTGTTGGAGAACAATGACTGCAAAATGTGGCTGCTACTGGAAAATGCATTTGCGTTTGCGGTTGACTGTTGGAGATAGTCTACGGATGGGAGAAAATACAAACCCCAATCGTGATTAATCTAATGCAATTTTGTTTGTATCTATTAATTAAGAAGGCGTCAGAACATTTTTTTTAAGGCGAGCAGAGGAAATGTTTCTCATAAACCAAAAAAAGAAAATTTCAAAGTCATAAAAACACGCAAGTCAGCCACCCCTGATAATATGCTCCGCAACAAACAAAACAACTGAAGAAAACTAGCACCCCATCTCTAACTCTAATTCTAGCAAAAGTAATACAAGTGTATTTCTTGCTTTCGCAACTTCAAAAATTCAACACGGCTACTATACTATAGCGAGCCTATAAATAGACTCTTCAATTTAGCAAATAATCAGCACCACAAACAAATAACACCAACGAACGGTTTATAATATCTCAAAGATGAAGAACAACCCACTATACATTCCTCTCTTCTTCACACTCATCTTCTTCCTCCGTCCTCGCCTAAACCTCTCATCACTCACCCACGGCGTTGCTACCCAGACGACGAGCGAGCCCTCCTCGAACTCAAGGCTCACTTCGGCCAAAATCTCAGCGCATTCTCAACATGGACCACTAAAACCGACTGCTGCGACGAGTGGCTCGGAATAGCCTGCAAAAAGATACCGAAAACCACAGTTCGCAGAGTCAACTTCCTCGAGCTCAACGGCTACGATGACATAGTGGGCACAATCCCTTCTTCCCTCGACAAACTTCCCTACCTCGAAACGCTCATCTTACGCCTCCTCCCAAACCTCACGGGCCCAATCCCGCCCGTGATAGGCAAACTCACAAACTTGCAATACCTTTCCCTTAATTGGGACAGCCTTAGCGGCCCAATCCCTCAATTCTTGGGTCAGCTTACCAATTTGGTCACGCTTAGCCTCAACGACAATCATTTCACTGGCACGATCCCTTCTTCCTCGGCCGCCTCCCTAATCTGAAAGCAATCGACCTTTACGATAACCAACTCACGGGCCCAATTCCCGCGAATTTATTCGGCTCGTTCCGAAGTAATCAGTCCCCAGTTTTCCTTGCATTGAACAACAATAAGCTGTCTGGGCAAATTCCGAGGTCCTTAGGGGGCTAAACTTTGAGATTCTTGACTTGTCGGGGAATCAGTTCGCGGGCGATGCTTCCTTCCTCTTCGGAGAGGATAAGACGGCCATGGCGCACTTGATTTTGGCAGACAATCGACTGTCGTTTGATTTCTCCAAGGTGGTGATGCCCGTGGGCGAACTTAATTCGAGCTTGTTGGTGCTCGACGTTAGCCGCAACGACATATATGGGAGTTTGCCTGCTTGGGTGGGCCAAGCGCCTGTGATGTATGAGTTTAATGTGAGCTTTAATCGACTTTGTGGGCCCATTCCGACTCCGACGGGGAGGTGGGAAAGGCCGTTTGCTGACTCGGCGTTTGCACATAATTTGTGTCTGTGTGGTTCTCCTTTGCCTCCGTGCAAGCAGTAATAATGGCTGAGTTGATATTTGTTGTGTACTCATTTACTGGTTGTATTGGAATCATCATGGTACTCGGCTACTTGCGTGGAAAACTAAAAATAAAATCAATAAAATTGGCAGGTTGTATTTTACAAGTTTGATTGGTTTTGGGTACCATGCACAAAATACAAATGCCATCAGTTAAAATAGCTACAATATTACTGGTTGTATTGGAATCATCATAGTTTTTTTCTTTAGTGCATGTATCTCCACGCAACGACACCGTGATCCCCATACTCCAATTAGGTTTCAGTCTGAATCGGATCGGAATAATATCTTCGGCCATGAGACGATCACGGTATCCAACGGATCTGACTATTCCTGGTCCATAGAAACCACTCCCAAGATCCCACAAACTATGACAGTCAAGTTCTCTGTCAGAAACCGAGCCCCTGACTACTTACTTGAAGTCAGGGACAAATCTACCAGATCAAGCACTTGGGTTTAAGTGTTGATAGATTAGCTAATAGTAAATATGTATCTTGTGAAATAGAACCAACATGGCCTTCCATCTTTATACCGACAAAATATAGGATCTAATTACAAGAAGTAGAATTGATTACTAAATACTTGTAAGTAGGGGTGGTGACAGTCTGAGTTGGGGCAGCTCAACTAGAAATGAACCTGAACATGAGTAGGGTATGAATCGCCAACTAGAGGTGTTCATCGGATTTGAAAAGTAACCAAACCGTAACCGAACCGGCGGTCAACGGTTAGTTAACCGTGGTCAATGGTTATGGTTTGAACCGTAACCACACGATTATTTTTAACAGTTCAGTATGGTTTTCTATTGTCATAACCGTAAATCGCCGGTTATAACCAGTTGTTGACTGGCGGTTCGTTTATTTCCTACTGTAATTTATAAATATATGGGGAGTTAATTTTTATATTTCATAGTATTTCTTTGCTTTGTCAAGTCTAAGTTGAAATGAAAACTATCTCTCAAATTTTCGTCCGCATCTCTCACGAATATTGACTTAGTGCTGTTAATACTATTATTATTATTCTTATATTATTTATTACTATTACTATTATTATTATTATTATTATATTGAAAACAGAAAAGAATTCGAAAAACGGAAGGTCATGAAGCGAAGATTGAGCAACTATCATATTTTTTTTATAATATAAGGTTTAATTTTGTTTTTTCAAATGATGAACGCATATTTTTTTTTTAATAAAATTCTATATGGAATTTCTTTTACATTATAAAGTTTTACATTTCTTAAATTTACCATGGTTCGGCTACGGTCAGATATTTTTACTAACTGTAAATCTTCATAACCGTGAACCGTACCGTAATCGTATGAACACATCTATAGCCAACCTTAACCGAATCGATCGCGGTTCAAGACCAGTTCCGATCCGATTCATGCCTGGCCCGACATTTTTATATATTTTTTATTTTTGAAGTTTTTCAGTGAATTGGACCGTCCAGTTTGGTTTGATCTATTCGCATCCCATTCAACTTAAAAAGAATTAAAAAAATTGAACCGGGCAAAGCCGCTCACTCAGGGGCCGAGCTGGTTTTGACCCGGCTTGACCGGTCCGATTCGGGTCAAGTTAAACCGGCCCCATGGCACCTCTACTTGTAAGAGCATCTCCAACCGAGAAACTCATTCTCAAGCTTAAACTCAAACTCATTCTTAAACTCAAATGCAGTAATTATTCACCAACCATTAAACACATTCTCAAACTTAAAGGACTATTTTCGAAATATTCACTTCTACACTAACTTCTACAAATTTTCAATATTGTCCACATATCATATACCTTCAAACAATAATATTTAATATTGTATTATATCTAAATAAGTAAAAATATATTCTAGTATTTTTATAATTAATCTATCTAATTACTTTTTATAGATTATTTATTTTTTATTTTTAGAAGAACTATTTAATTACTAAAACAGATAAAAAAGACTTTAAATGTAATTACTAAATAATAAAATTCATATTATGCGTTCAAACTCATCATTTATACGTATATTGGAGGAGAGAATTGCAATTTTGAATTGATTTGGGAGTGGAGTGATTTTATAATTTTTTGTGGGGTTTCGATCCGTTGGATATGGTGTAATAAAAACAAGGGAAATTCTATGTGGTAACCTCGAGTTTCGACTTTTCCAGTTGGTACCCAAAGCTGTTTTTTCGATTCCGGCTGGTAACCTCGAGGTTTCGACTTTTTCAGTGGGTACCCAAAGCTTGTTTTTTGATTCCGGCTGGTACTCTGAGGTTTTATGAAATGTAATTGGTGCCCCTGAATTACCAAAACTGGATTTAAAATACTTAAAATAATCAAAAATTCAAACATAAATTTTTTTTATTTAAAAAATAATTTTAATTATAAAAAAATAGTATATAGTTGGGAAAAGTTATAAATATTTTAAATAGAAAAATATATTTTTCAAATCCCGCATGAACGTTTAGATCAAAAATATATTTTCATCATGGACTATATATTTTTATTATTATTATTATTATTATTAACTATTATTACTATTATTATCAATTACCGTGAGAGATCATGAGCAAAGTAAAAACCCAATTGAAACATTGTGGATTTGGGGTTCGGTAAATTTAATTTCTGTTTTTAAAAATATTTATATAATATTTCCCAACTATATACTATTTTTTATAATTAAATGATTTTTTCAATAAAAAAATTTATTTTTGAATCTTTGATTATTTTAAGTATTTTAAATCTAGTTTTGGTAATTCATGGGGTACCAAATTACATTTCACAAAACTCATTGGTACCAGTTGGACTTTCCAGTTGATACCCAAATTTTTCCCGATTAATTTTAAAATATTTTCGATCTCAATGTTCGTGCGGGATTCGAAAAATATATTTTTCTATTTTAAAAATATTTATAACTTTCCCAACTATATACTATTTTTTATAATTAAAATTATTTTTTAAATAAAAAAATAATTTATTTTGAATTTGTGATTATTTTAAGTATTTTTAATCAGTTTTGGTAATTCGGGGGGTACCAAATTACATTTCATAAAACCTCAGGGTACCACCTGGAATCGAAAACAAGTTTTGGGTACCAACTGAAAAGTCGAAACTTCGAGGTTACGAGCCAAAAACAGCTTTGGATACCAAGTGGAGAAGTCGAAAAGTGGAGGTTACCACATGTAATTTCGCTAAAAACAATGCAAGGGCAAGGCAGTAGAGGTCATGACTCGTGAATCGTAACGTTACAATGACGCGTAGCCAAAGTTGACCAATTATATGGCATTGCATGTTCTCGAAGACGCGCATTAGTCAGTCCCACACCGCCCGCCATTGGTCAAAGTCAATGATGTGCTTTATATATGATCCACTTGCGCACTATTGGTTATAGGATAATATTTGCTGCATTATTGTATTGTTATTGGATAAATGTGTGTGTCCACTGTTGTTACAGGACAATGTTTGCTGCGTTATAAATTGCACATTCATGCGTTCGTTGATTCATAGCAGCTGTATTAACACGCTTTGTTCCCACAGTTAACCATGCAGCAGAAAGCTCTGCTTACGTTCATTCTCTTCCTTGTATCCCTTAACTTGGCTTCTTCCTCAACCACAGTTTGCAACCCAAGTGACCAAAAAGCTCTCCTCGACATCAAACACCATTTTAACAACGCATCAGTTTTCGCCACTTGGGACCCTAATAACAACACGACGACTGTTGTAGCACTAAATGGTCAGGCATCGAATGCGATTCGCAAGGCCGCGTAACAATGCTCGCACTTAGCCTCGCCGACGATGTAGTCGGCGTAATACCACGAGCAATCGGAGATCTCCCATACCTCCAATTCCTCGCTTTCTCGGTCTTCCTCTCTCTCTGGACCGATTCCCGTCGGCCATAGCGAAATTGACCAACCTTCAACACCTCGATCTCAGCTTAAACAACGTCAATGGCACAATCCCAGAATTTTTAAGCCAACTCAAGAGCTAGACTACATTGATCTGTCCTCCAATAGCCTCGGCGGCCCAATCCCTTCGTCGCTAGGCCGACTCCCCAAGCTAAGGACGGCTAACCTTGGCTCGAACCACCTCTCGGGTTCCATCCCAGCCTCTTTAGGGTCCACCAAGACCTTGGACCAACTTTACCTATACTCGAAATAGTCTCTCGGGCCCAATCCCACCTTCTTTTGCTAGCCTTCCAAGGCTCAATGAGCTCGACCTTCGTCAAAACGAGCTCAAGGAACCATCCCGGCCTCGCTGGGCTGTTCAAAAACTCGGCGCTTAGCCTAGACTTATCGTTCAATAAGCTATCGGGGCCGATCCCGAGGGCTTTCGGGAAGGCGAACGTCACACAGCTTGACGTCTCTAATAACATGTTTAGTGGAGATGCGTCGTTTTTGTTCTCTAAGGAGAAGACGGTGTTGAGCTCGATTGATCTTAGTAACAACGCTTTCGAGTTTGATTTTTCGAATGTCGATCTTCCTTTTGGGTTGAAGAGGATTGATGTAAGCCATAACATGATATATGGGTCACTACCTAAAAGATTAGGATAGTTGCCTTTGAAAAGCATTGATGTAAGCTTTGTTGTAGAAAGAGACAGTAAAAATAAAGGGGACACCAGGAATTTACGTGGAAAACTCCAAAGTCGGGGTGAAAAACCACGGGCAAGGTAATGAAATTTTATTGAGGGTAATTTAGGAGTTACAACTCTCTACCGTAAGCAGAACACTGCTCTATATATCTTACAATAGGAGACTCACCAACTCTCTAAAATTTTTCTTGACAATACTTGTATATACTGAATATAAGAAGAAGTTATTGTTTACGATAATTTATAATGACTTAGAGCTAGCCTATTTATAGCTGAAGGTTTTAAGCTCGGACTAACCAGAATCAGCCGCGTAGCTGTATACGTGGGCGAACCAGAATGAGCCGCGTAGCTGTATACATGAACGAACCAGAATCCGCTGTGTAGCTATCTTACGTGGGCGAATAAGAACCAGCCACTTAGCATAGCTAAGTGGCCCAATAAAATTAATACAACATTTCACCCACTTGAAGATTTGATTAAGGGAACTTCCTTAAAAATTTCGCGCCCTTTTTCTCTCCTTTCAGCCATGGCGAAAAGAGAAGACGGGTGACACAGAGGGCAGCGCCGGTCACGGTGGGTGACGCCGCCGCCCCTCCCAACGAGCATTCGACGGATACAGTGAACAGAGCGAGCGATGGGATGGCGGCGCGACCGTGCAACTGAGATTTTGACGCGCCACTGTTCCATGGTGACGCCGATTCATCTCCAATCAATTTGGGTACCGATGGACAATTGGAGGCAGCACGATCTCAATTGAGGCTTACTACGGGCGATCGTACCCAGCAGCGAGGCAAAACACCTATTTTGCCAAGCGCTGGTTTGCTGGGGAAAGCTGGCAGTCTCAATCCCCAAATACTTTGGCCGCTGATGAACAAATGGATAGAGAGTGGCCAAAATTATCAAATTCAGGTAACCGAGTAATTGCACCACAAGCTGCAAGTAATTGGACAATTTCAATGCTAAGCTTCTGCCAAAAAAAAGGATAATCGGCTAGATTATGTTGTTCCTACCACTGAGGAGGGCCAGGCGATAAGCATGGTAGCGATTGAGGAGATTTAGGAGGAAGTCGACCACTGGAACACAGCCTACTTTGCTATGTCCTTGGGGCTAAGTCTCCCTATAGTGTTTATGGCGGGGTTTCTGAAGCGGAAATGGGACAAAGTAGGGTTGCAGAATGTCTGGCAAGTGAGGCAAGGCCTCTTCCTGGCCAGGTTTGACAGTGTGGCCTCGAGAGACATCATACTGCAAACTGAGATCCTGCATTTTGATCGGAAGCCAGTGGTGCTAACCCCTTGGACGGAGGATACTGAACTGAACAAAACAGGGGTCGACAGTGTTCCGATTTGGGTACAACTCCCTCAATTGGAGCTCAAATACTGGGGCATTAAAACTCTGAGCAAACTGGCGAGTCTGATTGGGCGGCCAGTTAGGACTGATGATGTTACGAGGAAAAAAGAACGCATTCACTATGCTAGAGTCCTTGTGGAAGTTGACCTCAATAAGCCGCTTAAGGACACCATAAAGTTTGTAGTGAAAAAGGGCAGCTCTGGAACAGAAGTTCACCTATGAATGGAGGCCAGTGCTCTGTACTAACTGCAAAGGATATGGTCATCAGACAGCTGTATGTAAAAAAGTGATCCCGAAAGATTGGATTGGCAACCTATCCACAGGAATAAACAGAAGCAAATGAGTAATGAGCCAGCTCCAGAGGGTCAGGCACCTAGTGGGAATCAAGTTGATGGACATATACTCAGTGCAGTGACTGAACACACTACAGAGGAACCAAACTCCCACTGACCCTATTACCACAGCTGGGAAGGAGGGGCAACCACCGAGTAGTGGAATAAGGAAATACTGGGTAGACCTGGTCCAAAGAGAGCAGGTGAGAAATCCGGCTATACCTGGCAGCAAACCCTTCCAAGCAAAGGGCTTGTGTATCAGGAATGGATAGCAGTGCCTCTTGGAATGTTCGGGGCTTCAATGGCCCTGCTAAACAGAGGGAGATAGCCCTATTTGTAGTAGATATAGAATAAATATCATATGCCTACTAGAAACCAAGAAAGTGGAATCTGTAATAGCACAATGCATAGAGTCTTTGAAGGTTGGGACTTCTGTCATAACAGCAGTGAGCACCCTAATGGTAGAATTGTAGTAGCTTGGAAAGGTGGAGTTGAGTTAGAATTGGTGTCTAAATCTGATCAACACATGCACTTCAAGATGCTCAAGAACAGGACCCTTGTAACATACCTTACTTGTGTCTATGGACACATGAGCCACCTGCTAGGAGAAAATTGTGGGAAATTATGGTGCAGATTGGTGGTGTACTAGATGATCCATGGATGGTCTGGGGTGACTTTAATAATGTAAGGGGCTTTGATGACAGATTGGGGGGGGGGGGGGGTGTGCCCACCAGTGCTTGCAAACCTGTCAGCTCCAGGAAATAAAGAGAAGTGGAGCGCATTAGACCTGGTCCAACCAGCAAAGCCATGAGAAGAGAATCTGGATTAAGCTTGATTGGGCTTTTGCCAATCCCAATTGACTAAGCAGATTCAGTAGTCACATAGCCATGTTCCTACAAGAGGGTGTTTCTGACCACACCCCTACTGTGCTAAGGGACACTAAGCAACAACCACCTAAGGGGAGATCCTTCAAGTACTTTAATATGTGGTCAATGGCCCCCTCCTTTCTCACCATAGTAAGAGATCATTGGTGCACCATGCCTGGGTCTGCTATGAGGAATGTGTGCTGGAATTTGGCCAAGATGCAGAGACCACTTAAAGCCCTGAACAGAACTGAGTTTGCCAACATAGTTACAAATACAGAATTGGTCAGAAGGAAGTTAGATGATTTGCAGACTGCCCTTCATGAAGATCCCCTAAATCTGGATCTGCTAGCTAAAGAACAGGCTGCACGAGTAGAGTTTGGGTTAATAAGCAGGGCTAATGATAAATTCCTGAGGCAAAAGGCTAAAGCCAGATGGTTGGCCAAGGTGACCAGAACTCGGCTTACTTCCATGCCAGAATCAGACAAAGAACTATTCCAACAGAATCTTATCCATAGATACTCCAGCTGGTATACTTACGGATAATGGCAAAATTCAACAGCACTTCTTGGATTACTTTTGGGCAGTGCTGGGAAAGAGGAAGGTTACTCACAGCAAACTGGATCACAGAGTGGCTGAAGTTGGCTATACTCTTTCTCTGGAAGATCAACTGAGGCTCACTCAGCCATTTGAGAGAAGTGAGGTCTGGGCAGTGATGCAGTCCATTCATTCTGAGGTAGCTCCTGGTCCTGATGGTTTTGGCAGTGACTTCTTCAAGAAAGCCTGGAGTGTTGTGGGGGAACAAGACACCAATGCCATACTAGAATTCTTTGACACTGGTAAAATGCACCCCCAGCTGAACAAAACAGTGCTATGCTTAATCCCAAAGGTACCCAATCCTAGTTCTACCCAGGAATTAAGACCCATAGCATGCTGCAATACCGTATACAAATGCATTGCTAAGCTGTCATGCAGTCGAATTAAACCTCTACTCCCCAAACTCATACAAGCAAATCAAAGTGCATTTGTGGAGGGGAGATCAATTGTGCATAATATACTGTTATGCCAGGATCTGCTCAGACAGTATAAACAGGAGGAATCATCAGCCGTGCACTCATGAAGGTTGACATCAGGAAAGCGTATGACACTGTGGACTGGGATTTCTTAAAAGTTGGCTCTGCCTATGAGGTTTCCCAGGAAGTTTGTGACTTGGATCATGGCCTGTGTAACTACTGTATCATACTCTGCGTCCATCAATGGGTCACAGATGGGATTTAAAGGTGCTAGGGGTCTGAGACAGGGGGACCCTGTTTCCCCTCTCTCTTTGTTATCTCTATGGAGTACTGACAAGGAACATACAGCTCTCCTCCCTGGATTCCAGATTTAGGTTTCATCAATGTGTAAAAACATCTTAAGCTGGTGAATCTCTGCTTTGCAGATGATCTCATATCTCGCCAAGGTAGTAAGGGAGCTGTAACTGTTGTCATAGAGGCACTGGATCATTTCCATCAAGTGACTGGACTGGCTGCCAACCAGCAGAAATCTAGTCTCTACCTGG
>JAPQWV010004493.1:0-29559 GCA_027422505.1 Craterostigma plantagineum
GCAATTTCAATTTAAGAGTGATGTAATCTCATGTTCTGTGGCAATTTGTAGACAGACAATCATCCCATAAGTATGAACATTAATTGAAGCATCTACATATCTGTCTCGATCCTCGAGCTATTACTGACAGAATTTGCCTGAAATCACCACCGAGCAAGACAGTTTTACCCACCAAAATGTCCAACATCTACGATGACACTTGCCGTGGACATTAGGTCTCTCAGCGTTCTGTCTAATTAACTCTGAACGTGTTAGTATTCTGCCAGCATCGATCCACCTTTATATCGCACATAGAGTTCTCTTGGAAAGTTATTGGAATCTTAAATCTCGAATGTGATGTCCTTTCCACCTGGTAGTAGTAATGCTGCTATACCTATACATGCAACAGGGGATGACAATTCGACTATCTATCATAATCTTGTGATTAACGTCTTGTAAACTGTGTTTTCCCCGTCCCTCTAGGTCCGTATAAGAAGAATAAGCATCCTATGTTGTTATGCACTGAGTGAATAGCATTATCGAACAATCCCCTGCTGCTCTTCATCCAGAGTATCAATAAGACGCTGCTTCTCAATTGTGTTATCTTCAATGCTGTAATTAGTTTCTTCAATAACGTGTTGTTGAGTTATTTTTAGAATCGTCTTTGAGGGAGTAGGCATTGGTGGGAAATCTAGAAGAGTCTTCGAACTCTGCATCATGATTTTTCAATCTCTACAAGGGTTAGTTTTGCAATTATCTTCTATAAGTTGCAGTTCACTTATGCCAAACAGTCGTCGTTGTCGTATTAGCACGTCTTCAGAAAGACTCTTCCAACAGCAGTTCCAGAGGTTCAAGGGATCCGTTACTTCGCATAAAATCAATAGCGTATAAATATTGTCGAAGCTGATTTGGCGAAGCCCATTGCGCAGCTTCATCCATAGCCTGATGCCATTCTGAATCGCCATCTAACAACCCTTTCATAGCGCGGATCCTTGAATGTCAGCATAACTTGCCCGTTTACTGTATGTGTGTCCCAATACGATGTTGGTCCTTTCACCATAGTAAGCAACATTCTCATGTATATATTTTGCCAGCTATTGGATGTATGTTCACTATTCTGCCAATGATAAACCCTTTCATTCGCGGTGTCCATACCTTGTTACATGCATTCTACACAAACTTTGATGGAACTGTACGTAAGTAAGATTCCTTGCCTCGAATCGGACTTGTTTGTTTCCATCCATTCTGTCAACATAGTCTTCTGAATGCCACTTGCAACCGACATGTTCTCCAGATTGGTAGATACAGTAAGCTCTACTAGCTTTCCAAATGAATTTGAAGCCTCTGTACAGCAGGGTTTCGGTGGTGAATGTCGAACACCAATATTCCACATAGCTTCGCAAGCATAAATATCTGCAATCTAGTTATCTTGATATTTCGTCGCCATGTTGGAGGGTTTTTTCCTGTGGATTGTATCACTTAGCAACGAGCCTGGCTTTGTTTCGAATTACAACAACATCTTCATCCTTTTTGTTTTTAAATACCCACTTTGTTCCGATCACAGTCTTCCCTTTTGGACGAGGAACTAATTCCAAACTTTGAGATGTTCGAATCTATTAATCTCCTCTTGCATAGCCTATCCCGTTAGGATCCTGTAGTGCGTCAACTACCCTTTTAGGTTCTGTTTGGCTCAAGAAACAGGTGAAATTACATTCATTTGAATGTGATCTTCTAGTCCTTACTCCTGTATGGGATCTCCTATTATTTGATCTGTAGGGTGATTGTCGAACCCATTTCTTTTCGTGTGGTAATGTCGTTTCGTCTATTTGCGCTTCCTCAGTTAATGGATAGTCGATTGTAGTCGCGGTAGTGTTGTTGGCTGAAGTTGAAGATGAGGTCTCTGTCTGCGTTGTTGTCAGAGTTGTTGGAATCGAGGCTTCTGCATCTGAGGGAGGAATTGTCTGATTAGGAATAGGTTCTGACTCATGAGTTGACGTACTAGGACTGATTCAGTATTTGGAAAGGGACGATGGATGGTCTTGTCTGATTTTGAGGAGATTATATATGTTCAAAAAGTAGATCCAGATCCAGTTCCCTCTTGAGCTCGTTGAGTGAGCATGTGGGGTTTGCTTTGTCTAGATTGTCAGTTGCTTGTTGATCTGGCTTCAAACTTCCTTTGTCCGATCCCATTTTTCTGAGAGTTCCGTTCAGAGGCATCTCTCGAACTCTCCTTCTTCTTTATGAGAGTGAATAAGGTGTAGAGTTCTAGATACTTGTCCCAAACTGCTATGTCCAGTAGAAAGTTGGAGTCCCTCATCAAAGGTGACATTGATACTTTCAATGATCATCCTTCTGTCTCTGAGAAATATCCTGTACGCCTTAGATTGTGCGGAGTAGCATACGAGACTTGTTTATTGTGAGTCGATTGCATATGAGATCGCCAAATCCAAGATTCTGGCTCCATTGCTATTACCAAAGCGTACCAGTCCTCCTGGTCTATCAACGTAGTTGCTCAACAGTTCCTTTGTCCCAGTCATGTGTGTGGAGCAACCAGAATCTAAGTACCACACATGAAGGGCCTGCAAAATAAAACTAAAGGGTTTTTAGGTACCCATTTAAATATGAGTCCACCTCTATTATGTTCATTAGTCCGTTTAGACTCCATAGATTTTCCTTCGTTGGTGGATGACACAGAGTCACTAATTATTTCTAGGGTTGGGATTTGTGTTCCTGCAGTCTGAAGCTTTGGACCCATTTATGCACAGGTTCTTTGATAGCTTTTGGTTTTGATTCGTGTCTTGACTTTGTATATTTGTTTTTTAGGAATTGTTTTGTGAGTTTGCTTGGTGACATGATCATGCACGAAGCTTTGTTTTTTATTTAGAAGACATTTTTTTGATACATGGCGAAATAAAGAAGGTACAAAAGTTTGGGAGGAAAAATACTCAATGACAAAAGGGGTATTGAGATCACTATTCTCCTTTAAGATATCTTCCTTTTTACCCATACTTGCCCCTTCAATGGCTCTTTGGTGGGTCCTGAAAATTTCAATCTATTAGTGCAGGAAATTTTGTTATGCGAAACTAAGGTGTATGAAATTTGTGTGTAATCTTAATTTTTTCTTTAGTGAGATATTTCCTGAAAAGTTTCTTTCCTTTCTTCCCAAATGACTTTCTCTCGCTTTCGATAGTGGAGTGAAGATCACTGATTTTCTTTATGCAATCAGGCATATATCCTGTTGCATATGTAACCATCGGTGCCGTACTTTTTGAAACACCTGAGGTTTCTCCTTCATTTGGACGTGGAATATCTGACTCAATTCTGTTATTGCTGGACAACTTCTTTTCTTTATAACTATCATTTAATTCTGTGTAGTTAAATGATGTTTGATTTACTGTGTGTTGATGTCTCATTTTCACTGACAAAGGCATGAGATTTGCCAGGCAACCTGTCTGCATGAATTTAAGATCATATAGATAAGGTGAACTTGATATGCCTATTTTTAACTTACATGGGTTTTCAAAACCTATCCTTTATGGGGATTATAAAAATCACTTTTAACTGGTTTGTTCAGAAGATCGTTTTGTTCTGACTGATCTCGTCGGGTTAAAACGTCCTCCAATTTTTTTATTTTGGAGTACAGTCTTTCCCGTTCTTTACTTAGTAAGTCATATTTAGTGTAGCGTCCATTGCCTGATCTCTATGAGATTTCATTTCCTTTTCTAAATCCTTGGCTTTAGCTTCGGATTTTTGCACTTGTATTTCTAGCTTAGCAATTTTTTCATTTGCTACAATTACACGATTCTTCTCACATGCATAATCATATCTAAACTTATCTAATACTACTAAATCTTCTCTAAGTTAGCTTCTAGTTCTTTGATTTTCTTTTTCCCCAATTTTTTAGATTTATATAAGGATAAAAATTCATTTTTCATCTTAAGTAAGGAATCATATCTGCTTCAGTTACCTCCACTATGTCTGAATTGTTAGAGGTTTCCCTGTGTGACTCGCTGCCTTCAGCTCCAGCTCCATCTTCTTCGTCATCTAGTTTGGCCATCAGTGCCACGTTCTCATTCTCACTGTCTGAGGTATCTTCAAGCCAATGATCCTCTTCTGCCATTAAGACCAGTCCTTTTTCTTTTTGTTCAGCTAATTGAACTTTTCGGCGGTAATAGTTAACGTCCTTTTTCTTGGGCATTCTGCACTCTTTGGCAAAGTGTCCATTCTTACGCGTTGAAGCATTTGCCGCCTTGATGAGGAGTTTCAGAGTTGTTTTCCTCATCCTGAGTCTTTCCTTTAGAGTTGAGGAAGTTCTCTTTGACGATTGGAGGAGGAACCAGTCTTCTTATAATATTTCTTCTGCACGAAATTCGAGACCAGAGCGAGTTGCTTATCAAGATCTTTGAGGTGATTTCCTGGTCTCCATGTTTCGTAGATCCTTGGATTCGTCATCACAATCAGAGTCTTCTCCCTCCTTAACCTGTGATGACTGGTAATTTCTTTGTCCTTGAATTGTTTTCTTGATGATCGTTCAGTCATAAGAGCAAGTGAGTCGCTTCTATTGATTGATTTCCTCCCTTCGTTTCTCCACATGATTGGAATGTTGATTGAGGTAGTCGAATAATGTATGAATGCTAACTTTGTTAGGTCGTTCATTCGTCTTATCATAATGCAGTAGCCTCCCATTCTGGATGAAGTGATCCTAGAATTTGATATTGATCTCCATTACACTTTTTGTGACTCCATTCTTCTTTAGCTCGTTTAGAGAACTAGGAAAGCGATGGAGGTTTTCTTGGAGAGTTTCTTCCTCTTTGTTAGCATGAAAGCGGTCATAAGAGATGAGTGTGTTCGCCATTCTTGCCATTGTATTGGCTTCCGTGTCCCCTGCATCATAATTCGAAGAGCATCCCACATTTCTTTTGCGCTATCACCACATTCGAGTTGCATCAAAATGTCATGGGAATGGCTTGCATCATTTATGATTTCGCTACTTTGTCTGCTTAAGTCGCAGTTTTCTTCATCACTGCATTGGTCAGCAGTTTTCAAGATCCTCTGTTCCTCTCTTGCAGGAGTGGTGTCAGTAGTGGCGGGAATTATGGTCCAATACTGTGTAGGTCCATTGTAAATAGATTCCAGAGGTTCTCTGAATTGTCCTTGCTTTATATGAAGTTGATGAACCTTCTCTTCCAGACTGCGGTATTCTCCATGTCGGACGATGGGAGGTCTAACATCATTTCCCATACTGAAATAGTCCATTGCTTGTGTTTTGGGATATGATCGTTACCGTATAATGTGAGGAAAGTTGATTTGAAATGAAATTGGTTCAAGTCTAAAACTTTAGAATTTGACTTTGACTCGAAAAATTAGTTCGTGAAATTTTGTCAGAGTCGTGGATTCCGCTATGTGAGGATTGCGATGTTGTGTTGACGGGCGTACTTTAACAAGAATTTAACAGTTCGCAAAACGATAAAGGTTCGCAAATCGCAAGATTGTACTGATTCGCAAAACTAATGAAGGATTCGCGAAATGTCCGAAATGTCCCAGTGACCATGTGCAATTGTCCCAATTCGCAGAATGAGATGAATTCGCAAAGTGTGAAGAGTCCGCGAATTTCTACCGGAAGTTGAGGTTCGCAAAAAAATTCTTCGAACGAGTTCGTAAAACTCTTCGACTGATTCGCGAATGACTGCGGGCAACGAGTTCGCAAATTCTTCTACTGGATTCGCAAATTCTATCTTTTCTGGTTGCCATACTTTCAAGAATTCGCAGAAAAGGCTATCAGAGAGTTCGTGAAACTTCTCTCTGAGATGCAATTCGCGAAATGAGGCAGTGTGTATTTCTTGATTCGTAAACTTTGTTTTCGAAAAAATTGAAGAGATATTTCACGGTTTGACTTGATCCTTCAATTCAGTCGTCCCTCAACTTGAATTCGTGAAACTGAATCGCAAATTTAGAATTGGCCAATTCAAATCCAACTCAAGTGTCGTTCGCAATCTCAAAATCAGACCAAACAACGAAGCTGTTCTTCAGTTTCTCCAGCAGAATTCCAGAAGTTTGACACAAATTGACAGAAACTGATTCAGTAATTCTCAGAACATGTAGAAACCAACCAGCCGTCTTAGTTGCAGAACAATCTCAGAAAAAAACTTAAACCCACGATACTGAGCTTTGAAACGAAAGTTGAAAAATCCAATAACTTAAACTGACGATGTTAAAGAACTTGGAATGAAGTTTCCTCACCTACATGCTTGCTCAGATACCACTTGTAATTCCAGATTATCCAAGAACACTTCAACAGATTAAACCTTCGTAGAATGCGAATAGTGTGCTTTTAGAGGTTTAGTGTTGAATACGTGAGATTTTGCAAAATGGAAACTTAGATTAATGAGTGTTAGGGTTTTAAGCTTAAATACCTTGAGAGGTATTTAAGCTTATTGGGCCCTAACAAGCCATTACAATCACAAATCCACTACAAAGATAAAACATATAAAGTACACAGAAAAGATATATCAAGACTTAGAATAAATATTTGGACACTTTTAAATATTCCTACAATTTGTATCCCAATTCTTAGAGCTTTCTCTAGAAAGTGTGTTTAATTTGGTTGAGACTTCATTTACAGTGTCGTTGATGTATAGCTGAGCAATTTTGGCTTATCTCCTTCACATGGAAGCAAAGAACGGATGCTGTGATAGTTTTGTCCGTGGATCCTGCAAACATATGGGCCTGATTTTGGTTTGACTGACGTGTTAACTTTTGCTCCCATGGACGTAGATGCAAGAATTGAATTATAAACCCTGATGTACTGTCGAATGATTTGTCAAAAAACATATTGAGCAAGCATTGAGGTGGTTGCCTAGATGGGGGTAGCGACACTCTACCCTGGTTGCAGTAGTGTAGAGCAAAGTTCTTCCGTGGTCATGTTTTTTTGTCGACTTGGCTTCCAAACCAGCGCATTAAAAAAATGGCAATGAAGAAGCTCCTCTTTAACGTATTGTATGGAGGCTGAAGTTCTTGTTCGTTGTTGTGTATTACTTTCTGCAATCAACGTTTAACAATATCAATAGTAGCTAGCATGAATGTTTTTGTTGGTGATACGTCTTCAAACTTCATTTGCGTATATCTCGTGTTCCTAGGTTTTTTTTATCGCTCTATGTATTCCTCAATTGATGTTTAGATTCATGATTTCCATGCTTCTATCTTGCAAATTTGGCTTGATGGGATCGTGAGTTTCCAGGAATAACGAATGCGTGCCGTCACCTCGTTTCCTACGTGATGCGAGTACTACCCCAATCATCACGTTCGGGAAATGAAGGTGAGGTTGAAACAGATGAAATCGTGGTGGAATATATGAATAAGGACTGAAAAAGTAAAGAGACAACGATTTTTACGTGGTTCGGATTCGGGTGAATCCTACGTTCACGGCCGCCGAAGGATGTTCACTATTAATGGGATAAGATTACACACTCAAGCTCACTTTCTCTCATGTTTATGATTCCAAGCCAAAAAGTAAAGAGAAGACTAAGGGAGGAAGAGTGCGTGTGTTCTTGGTGTGTTAGTGTGTGTGGGCTGTGCGACTTATCCTGTAAAATGGGTAAAAGCCCTTATTTATACTGTAGGCGCATCTGGGGTTTGGTATTGCTTCCCCTCGTCAGGTCTTCCGAATGCTTCATTAGCTCTCTCGATTGCTTTGTTTGGTCCTTTCGGATAGTTCCGTAGCTTCCTAGATATCTCCTTAGCTTCTCTAAATATCATATTCGTACATTGTTTCTGATGGAACCTCATACCTAGTCCTTGCCTCCTTCAGACCCAGCCTCCTACTCTGCTCTTTGTGTGTAGTTAGGTCAGGAGGAATACTGGATCGAAGGTTACCCCTATCAACTAGTCCCACTACTCTGAGTTGAAATATGCAAAGTATTGCTGTTCGAAGTATTACTAAGAAAGCATTTCTCCTTTCTGGCGTGCTTGATATTCTACCCCTATCAACCAATCCCCCACTCTGAATTTATGTTCAACACAGTAAACATTTCAGAGTACTTTCAGAGCATGCTGTCTTCCCCTCCTTGCTTCAGCTCTCATTTAGGTCCGAGTTTTGACCACTTTTGATCCTGACGTACCATACCCATATATTACCAATTTCTCCCATTGCCCAAAAGTCCCAAACAGCTCAGGACTTCACATGTCTGCACGGAGACATACTTATCAAACTTGACTAGATGACTTGTTCGTTCGTGCCCATGCCTTGTCGGATATCCTGATTAGATAGATAGACTCTTCCGCTTACCAGCTCGTAGTTGAACCCTTATCAGGTAGACCGGGTCTTTACTTGTTGGTGGAAAGCTGATCTTTGAAAACTGATCAGATAGATCAGGCCCCCCTCGTCGGAGAGAGTTGGACTTGAAATCCTGATCATATAGATCAGGTCTTTATGAGTCGGCAGAGAGCTGGCGTCGGACAATCGCATTAGATAAATCGAGTCTCCTGTCCTCAGTCAGATCTGGACTTGAAACGTTCGGGCGGTGTGTATCAGATCTTTGCTTACCAGCTTGGAGTCGGACTTGGGAACCTCAAATAAATGAAGGAGCTTTTTATACGCCAGCATGGAGCCGGCTCATAAATCCAAATAAATGAATCAGGTCTTCTCAGGCCACCATAGAGCTGGACTTGTAAATTAGGATCGAGCAGATCAAGCTTATGGGCGAGAACTAACCTGGATTCCAAAGACTGACATGAAGATCCTGAGAAGGTATCAGGTCTTCGTCATCAGTTCGAAGTTGGACCTCTGATCGTATAGGTCAGGCGTCCTACCCAAGGGCTGGCCTGTGAATCTTGACAAAATGGACCAGATCTCTGTTCATCAGCTAGAAGATGGACTCCTGGTAGCATACATCAGGTCCTCTTTGTCGCTGGAGAGCTGATTAGGACTCCTGCTCCAGGAACCAGGGCTCCGTATATTAGCGTGGGAGCCGGGTTACATGCTGTGGACCTTGTCCGTCTCCCTTGATAAATTGGATGTCTATTTGCTAGCCAACTCCTGGTCGTGGCTCGTCCCCATGGAGCTAGCCGAGCTGCTGAAGCATAGATGCCACGATCAGACGGTTGAAGGATGAGTAGCAAGCTTGCAGCAGAACAGGAGCAGCTCATCGAGCGTAAGGCTGCAAATCTTTTGGCAAAGGAGCAAAAAGCCAGGCTGGAACATTCGAACTAAGAGTCAGGTAGAGGCGTAGGGACTTTGCTGCAGAGATTCTGTCTTAGTCGTTCGTGTAGTTCTGCACCAGTGAACTTGCTATCCTTCTATTGGAGTAAATAGTCACTTCCAACACATATGGCCGAGCCTTCCCTATTTACTACTCCTCTACTCTGAACTGTGCTTAACGTAGTAGCACATATAGCGTACTCCAAATTAGATGGCATCTCGTTCTGCTCCGTTTACAGGCCAGGCTACTGCCATCTGATGCTTCCTTCATGGGGTACCATATTCTCATACAACCTTCCTCCAAACATATAGGAAATACCATATAGATTAATCAGAATCTACTCACTAGCTCGAAGCTCGACTCCGAAACCCCGTGGAGAGCTGTACTGAGATATACTGAACATGTAATTCGAACCTCCACTCGCCAGCTCATGTTGAACTTAGATATTCCCAGTGAAGTAGGCCAGTCTTGTGTGCCAACAGAGAGCTGAGCTTAGATATCCTGATGAAGTAGGTCGTGTCCTAAATGCCGAGCAAAATTGGACTAGGATACCAAACAGATAGTCAGGCCTTCGTGTGCCAGCGCGGAGCTGGACTTAGATATCCCAATCCAGATGGGTTGGGTTTCTTGTGCCAGCGGGAAGCTAGACTTAGATATCCTAAACACGTAGGTTGGGTATTCTAGTGCCAGCGCGGAGCTGGACTTAGATGTCCCAATCCAGATAGATTGGGTTTCCTGTGCCAGCGCGGAGCTAGAGTTGGGTTTGGCATTCTGGTGCCAGCACAGAGCTGGACTTAGATGACCCAATATAGATAGATTGGGTTTCCTGTGCCAGCGCGGAGCTAGAGTTAGATATCCCAAACACGTACGTTGGGCATTCTGGTGCCAGCGCGGAGCTGGACTTAGATATCTCAACAGTTAGGCGTGGCCTTCTGGTGCTAGCATTGAGCTGGACTTGGATATCCCAACAATTAGGTTTGGTCTTCTGGTGTCAGCGCAGAGCTGGACTTAGATATCACAACAGTTAGGTTGGGCATTCTGGTGCCAGCGCGCCGACTTCTAGCATGTCATTGGTCGTCTGGAGGTCCATGCCAGGGAGCTGATCTGGAAACCTGCACCAGAAAGCTAGTCAAATATCATTGCAGGGAAGGTAGCATTACCTGGGCAGGCTAGGGCTTACTGCCTCTGTGTTATAGTCTTGAGACGTGTTATCGGCAGATCCAGAGATCTATATTAAACGCCGAAAGTTTCCGCCTGGGCTAGGCTAGGGCTTATAATATTTGTGATAGGGGTGACTTTTGACCCAGCATTCCTCCTACCTAACCCACCCGATAATAGTAACTTTTATGGCATGAGGCAGGAAGGAGGGAGAGCTAGAGATCTGAGGTCCTATAGGGACGAATAAGAAAGGCCCTGACAACAAGGTGATTTAGGCGAGAAACATTGAATAAAGCCGACCAGGTGACACATGTAAGGCAACGTGTGGCTGGCATTACAGACAGAAAGGGGCGTGTCAGTCTGACAATAGTACACCTGCGACTGTTATCTCTCGTAGGATGTACCTGTAACTACAGTCAAGTGTCCCAACAGGCTGCCAGCTGGAGAATAGAGGCCAAAGAATATATGGGGAGAGAGGGATCCGCTTCAAGGCAGACTCAAGAAAATACACTTCAAAACACTTGGACATTTTTCTCTTTAGTCATCTTCTTCGCCATGAATGCACTATAACGATGAAGTGAGCTCGAGTGTGTATTTCTTACCTGCGAATAGTGAATACTGTTTCTGGCGGCCCGTGGACGTAGGACACCTGTCCGAACCACGTAAATCTGTGTCTCTTTCGCTATTTTCCTTTTACAGCACTAAATACAGATCCTAACACACACTAAGACATCGAACCCAGTCAGTTTCACCCATCAACCTTTATTTTCCGGACCAAATATTGTTGATTGGGGTCATACCCACATCAATGTTTTCCAGCCTAGACGACATCCCCTCCTCATTTGTCCCTCAGAATCCTGATGCAATCACGTCATGAATGGTTATTGGCTGATTTAAATGTGTACCGGGGATGACAGTCTGGGCTGGCTTGGCGCTCATCGCCTTCGTTTCTGCAATTTGGGGGCTCGTCTTCACCATGTCCATAGATCAACCAAGAAAGTTCCCACCTAGAGCTAGGCTGGGGTCCACGTGCCTTGTTTCCTGCTTGGGGAGAGCAAAGTGCAGCCGCTCTTGCTGCCAAGGAGAATGAGCTTGCGTCCCATATGAACCAGCTCGTGGAGTAGCAAGCCATGATCGAATGAAAGGCTAAGGACTTGTTGGCAAAGAAGGAGAAGGCTATGAAGACTGTTCTGGAGCGAGCCTTCGATGCTGAAGTGGCGAAAGAAGTGTGGAGTGCCTCGAGTCAATGCGCCGGAAAGGGCGTTCTGTAGGCAGGCTAGAAGGAAACATCTCTGCCAAAAGTATCTCTCAACTCTCACGCGGCCTACTATTTGGTAGGTTTGGCTGTCGGATGGGAGCCAACTTCTACTCTAGAAGAAGCTATGAAGGCTATGAGTTCTCCTCTGGCCTTTAAAGGGATCTAGAGGCGCTTCTAATACCAACTTACTACTTGCACGACCTAGTACACCTGCTAGTATTTGAGCGTGTTAAGTTTTTGGCACCGTTGTCGGGGATAGCTATATTATTAATTTTAGGATTTATTCTGAGATTTAGTTGAGACATTTTATTTATCGATTTATTATCATTTTTTATTATTTATTTTTGCCAATTCGCTTACGCTAATTTTCATTGCAGATAATTCATATTAGTGCATGACACGAAGCTCGAGGACGTACCATTGCTATTTGATGCAGAAATTGAAGCAACGTGTCGGCGAAACAATCGAAATGGTAGACTGAGAATGGACAATCAAGAACACGAGGAAGAACATAAGGTTCCTCCACGGCCATCTTTACTAAGTCGAGCGCTCCCAGGAATTTTCGATAACAGCGACCCGATTGTCATACCTCCGGGACCAAATAATCATTTCGAGATTAAACCCATTACTATACAGATGGCGACGGGTTCAGCACAGTTTCATGGGCTTACAAACGAGAACGCAAATTCACATATTTTAAATTTACTCAAACTTGCAGAACTATTAAGTATCCGGCGTCTCTACAGAAGTGACAAAACTGACATTTTTTCCCTTTTCTTTGACAGGTAGGCTTCTGAATGGTTCTCATCTTTGCCACATGCAGCTATCACTAGTTGGAGCAACTAGTAGAGTGTTTTATGGGAAAATATGACCCATTGTCAAGGACCAGCGAAATTAGAAGTCTACTAGTGAACGTCAAACAAGAAGGTGGCGAATCTCTGAGCGATGCATGGAGTAGATACAAGAGCCTTCTGCGACAATGCCCGAACCACAACATACCCCTCAGCGTCCAGATGCAGTAATTTTTCTTAGGGATGAGCACACCAAATAAAAGGATCGTCGACGGCGGATGCACACGAAACTTTATGGAGTTAGGCGACGAGGAAGCACTCAGGCCATCGAGCGAATTGCAACCTACCCAGTAAGATATAGTGAGCATGATATGGACCGATGGACGACTGGAGTACATGAGATAAGTAGCTCGTTGGAGGCACAATTCGAAGCCATACATAAAAGATTACACCAGATACAATCCTCGGACCCTGAGGCGGTGAATTACATCCACAATAGGCAAAAAGAATGCATACTCCAACACATACGACCCAAGCTGGCGAGACCATCCGAATCTATCATACGGAAACTCGCACTACTTAAAGCCTCCAGAAGCTCAGAATCAACAGAGTGGGCCACCAACAAAACAAAAAGCCGATTGGGAGATAGCATTTGAGAAATTGGCGGGCTATCAAGGCGATCAGAGTCGTAAGATAGACGAACGATTCAACAAGATAGAAGACACAATACAAAGTTTGGCGACTACAATAGAGCATCTAACAAGTTCAATGTCCGAGCGCAAGCCAGGCACACTCCCAAGCGACACTGAAAGAATCCTCGAGAGTACGTTAAGGCCATTCAGCTGAGAAATGGGAAGAAGCTTGAATCGACCAAGCAGACCAAGGTTGGAGAATAGCAAAAGCGATGAAAAACAACGATGAAGCAACCTCACGACCACAAACACTGAGGTTCACGATGATGAAAAGACGAGCAGGCCGAAGAGGTCGAGGACGAGCAAATTCTATCGCTGTGGAAAAGAAGGTTGACCCACTCTCACCAGTCAAGATTCGACCTCCATATCCCGCGGCATTACGAAGGGAAAACCGGATAAGCACTTCGAGGGCTTTATTAATATTTTTAGAAAGTTAGAAATTAACATCCCTTTTTGTGAAGCTCTCTTGCAGATTCCAAAGTACGCCAAATTTTTCAAGGAGTTGCTATCAAACCGGAACAAGCTAGAGCAATATGGCACGATAGCCCTTAACGAAGAATGCTCTGCGGTACTACAAAGGAAGCTACCACCAAAACTCAAAGATAGGGGGGTTTTTTCTATTCCTTGCTCTATAGGCTCATTATCATTTACTAATGTTCTTTGTGATTTAGGAGCGAGTATTAACTTGTTACCTTTTTCACTTGTGAAAAAAGCTAGGGATTGGTGAGCCAAAACCTACATCTACGGTCCTCCAACTAGCAGATAGATCGATCACATACCGACAAGGAGTATTGGAGGACATGTTAGTGAATGTTGGAGAGCACTACTTCACAGCCGATTTCGTGGTGCTAGACATGGAAGAGGACACCGACGTGCCCTTATTTTAGGAAGACCGTTTCGAATACGGCAAGAGCCCTTATTGATGTTGGTAATGGTAAGCTCATCCTACAGGTTGGGGATGATAAAGTTATATTTGATGTTTATAAAGCAATGAAACACCCTCCAGATGATGATTCTTGTTCCTTTATTGATAGTATTGACGCATGTGCTCTGGAGTATTTAAAATTTTAGGAATAAGGAAAACTTGGAAGCATGCCTAGTCGGAGACGAGTCCGAGGAAATGGTCGATACCGTAGCAAGCTTAGAAGCGAACCCACCTCATCGGAGGTCAGCCAGCCCAAAGTAGAGCGTCTCGATCAATCATCAGCCACGCAACCTCGACCATCATCGAGGACCCTCCGATTCTATAACTTAAACCCTTACCTAGTCATCCTAAATATGTACCTTGGTGCCCTTGATACTTTACCGTGATTATTCCTCCACTTTGACAGATCTAATGGAGGAAAGCTAGTGAGGGTGCTAAGAGAACACAAACGAGCATTCGCATGAAGGTTGCTGGCATCAAAGGAGTAAAGCCCGACCGTCTGCATGCACAAGATTTTGATGGAGATTCTTACAAGCCGGTCGCACAACCACAAAGACGCCTCAACCCAACAATGCAAGAAGTGGTGAAAAAGGAGGTAATTAAGCTTCTGGACGCAGGTATTATCTACTTTATCTCTGATAGCGAATGGGTTAGTCCGACCCAAGTTGTTCCAAAGAAGGGAGGTATGACCTTTATAAAGATGTCTCTAATGAGTTGATTCCCACGAGGACTGTTACAGGTGGCGTGTATGCATAGATTATAGGAAATTGAATGATGCCGCCCGTAAAGATCATTTCCCCCCTCCTCTTTATTGATCAAATGTTAGAAAGACTAGCTGGACATGAGTTTTACTGCTTTCTAGATGGTTACTCAGGTTATAATCGGATTTCTATAGCACCCGAGGATCAGGAAAAAGACGACTTTTACTTGTCCTTATGGTACTTTTGCATATAGATGCATACCATTTGGATTATGTAATGCTCCAGCTACTTTTCAGATATGCATGCTCGCTATTTCATGACATAGTTGGGAAATTTATGGAATATTTATGGATGATTTTCTTTATTTGCGTCGCATTTGATACATTCTTGATAATTTAGCATCTGTTCTATCATGAAGCGAAGAGACTAACCTTGTCTTAAATTGGGGGAAGTGTCATTTTATGGTACATGAAGGTATAGTTCCCGGGCACAGGTATCACACAAAGGAATTGAGGTGGATCGAGCCAAGGTTGACGCAATTGAGCAGTTGCCACCACCCCACGTCAGTAAAGGGAGTTCGAAGCTTCTTGGGACACGCAGGATTCTATCGACGCTTCATAAAGGATTTTTCAAAAATAGCTAAGCCATTATCTAATTTACTTGTTAAAGATGCTATTTTTAACTTCACTGATGATTGTCTGCAGGCTTTTCGAACTTTTAAGGAGAAACTCACCACCGCTCCAGTGATGGTCGCACCAGACTGGACACTCCCATTTATATTGATGTGCGATGCTAGCGATGGTGCTGTAGGTGCGGTTCTAGGACACGCAAGGATAAGGTTTCAGTCATTTCTATGCTAGTAAAACTCTGGACGATGCACAGAGAAATTATGCTACTACTGAGAAAGAGTTACTAGTCGTGGTATTTGCAGTAGATAAATTCCATTATTACCTAGTGTTGAATAAGGTAATCATCTACACTGATCATGCTGCACTTAGATACTTATTTGCTAAGAAAGATGCTAAGCTAGGTTGATTCGCTGGATTTTACTACTTCAGGAGTATGACTTAGAGATTATGATAAAAAAGGTGTTGAGAATGTGATAGCTGATCATTTATCTAGGTTTGATAATTCGCATGAGCAGGATAAGGAGTTACCTATTGACGATACTTTCCTGACGAACAATTATTTGCTTTGATCGATACATCTTTTCCTTGGTTCGCGGTTTTGCAAATTATGCTGCTACAGGTGAGATTCCCGCAAGCTTGAGTTTCCATCAGAAGAAGAAATTTCTCTCTGATGCGAAACACTACTGTGGGATGATCCGTTCCTATATAAAATTTGCTCTGATCAGGTAATCCGACGATGTATTCTCGCCGATGAGGTAAGTTCTGTTTTGTTTCATTGTCACTCTGGTTTGAGGGTGGACACCATGGACCCACAAAAACAGCATTTAAGTACTTCAATCAGGTTTATTTTGGCCCACCCTTCTTAAAGATGCCCATGCATATGTAGCTTCATGCGATCGTTGTCAGCGTACTGGTACCATATCTACGAGACATGAGATGCCTTTAAATATCATGTTAGAAGTAGAGTTATTTGATGTTTGGGGTATTGATTTTAGGGACCGTTTCCTACTTCATGCTCTAATAAGTATATTCTTGTTGCAGTCGATTATGTGTCTAAGTGGTAGAAGCTGAAGCATGTCGGACTAATGATGCTCGAGTTGTCATTCGTTTTCTTAAAAAGCATGTATTTAGTCGTTTTGGCACACCACGGGCAATAATTAGTGATGGGGGTACTCATTTTTGCAATAAATTATTTGATAATTTGCTCTCTAGGTATGGTGTTAAGCATAAAGTGTCTATCCATATCGTCCTCAGACTAGTGGGCAGGTGGAGGTTTCCAATAGGGAACTTAAGCAGATTTGGAAAAGACGTAAATTCTCAAGGAAGGATTGGTCCTTGAAGTTAGACGACGCACTTTGGGCATACCTCACCGCATATAAAATCCCTATAGGGACTTCGCCTTTTCGTCTAGTCTATGGGAAAGCTTGTCATTTACCTGTTGAGTTAGAACACCGTGCATATTGGGCTATTAAAAAGCTTAAATTTGATTATCTGAAGCAGGTAAAAATAGGCTACTTCAGTGGAAGAATTTCGCCAGAATGCTTACGAGAATGCTAAGTTGTATAAGGAGCGAACAAAGAAGTAGCATGACAACAAGATCATAAAAAGAGGTTCAAAGTCGGCGACCGTGTCCTTTTATTTAATTCAAGCTACGCCTATTTCCGATAAATTAAAGAGTAAGTGGTGCGGACCATATATATATAGAGCAGGTCTTTCCATCCCGGAGCTGTGCAAGTCCTTATGAATGGAAAAGACTCTCTCAAAGTCAATGGACAACGGTTATAGCTTTACCATGAGGGGAAAATTTTCGAAACACATCGGTATATCTCGTGGAACCTGTAATTTCTGATTCTGCTTCTAGTTGCTCTGTGCCTTTCAGGGACACCTCGTCTGGAGAGAATAACAGCGAGCTGAAGGACCTCCAGAGCAACAAAGCAGGCCCAAAACCAAGCCACCCTAATCGCCTCGAGAGTCGAGCTAACGACTTTAAAAACAGCACTTCTTGGGAGGCAACCCATGTATTATCGATGCATATTATTATATTATTTTTAGTCCTATTACTCTAAGTACTACTTATTCTATAAAACTCGCTTTCACGGTGCGCCTAGTCATGTTTTCTCGCAGGCTCGTATGTCTTTGGGGGTTGCCGTTCGCGATGGTTACTTGCTTACTGCAAATCAACAAAGTCTTCTATATCGATCGATGTAAAATTCAGGGCAGTATCACTTCTACTCTTTCTTTTCTTTAATTACACATTGAGGACAATGTGATATTTAGTTTGGGGTGGGATGTGACACATGCTAGATTTAATATACTTACATATTTAGGTATCTATGTACCTCGATCTTTTAGTGGTATAACTGATGAAGGTTGCGATTTGAACGTCATATGTGGAATCTCCTTCTATGATGAAAATTTTTAAAATTTTTATAGTCGCAATATGATTCGACGAGTTGAGTGTGATAGTCTCACATGTTGCATGTTGTGATATTAGCATGATTGTTTGGCTATATTGACTGGTTTAGGAGAGTATTGTGTATCGTGGAGCACAAACCCAGTAATATATGTGAGATCTTGAGCCTTCAGAGATAAATTCGGAGCAACTCATTATGCTTGGTGTTTATTCTTGTGTGACACGCATGGACTGTTGGTCCCGAATGCACCAACAAGAATCAAAGAGGCTTTGATGGAATGAAAAGGGAGATTTCTCACCTTGTATTGCGTGTAGTGTGTGAAAACAAGGGTTAGCCTTTTGATCTTTGATTTTCTTTCAAATGGTGTTGGTAACACTTTATACCACATTAACCCTAGGTATATTAAGGTCCAAACACCAAAAATTAATTATTACATTCTAGTCCAAAGCCCAAGTTAAGAGAATAATTACAATATAAATCCCAAGACTTAAACTATTGACACAATTAATAAAATATCCTAACAATCTCCCCCTTTGTGTCAATTGTTGGGTGTCTTTGATCTTGGCGCTGGGATGGTGGATTAGCGTGTGAGTGTATCGCGAAGCCCTAGCTTGAACTTGAAGGCGCGGAGATTCCTTCGAAGTACCATTCGATCAGCTATAGCATCTATGAGCTTCGCGAACTTGGATCGGCAGAGAGGATCTTCTTCCGAAAGGATGCGGCAAATCTTCATTAGTTTGTCTTGGATGATGGTGAGTGTCCCATCTGAGAACTTTGCCACTTCGGAGCAGCGCAGCAGCCTCTCTTTCCCTTGTAGTTCGAGTAGGCGAGCCGCATCATCTCCGTCGATCACATCGCCTTCTCGGTAGTCGTCCGCGTTCTTGAAAGATGGGCGAGTCAGATTCACTTTCTTCAGGTTATGTTCCACCGCCATCTGCAGATCGTGGGTGGCGAAGAATCTGACCTGTCGGAGCATGTGGCGCTTGAGAGCCACATACCCCATGGTGACCAGTTCAGCACGTACGAGATGTCCAGAGGCTTCTCGAAAGAAAGTTTCGCATTTCCTTAGTCACTGTAGTAGCGAAAATTTTTAGCGCTTGGAATTTCTTTGATAAAGTTTCGCGGAACATCACTCCCTGTAGTAGCGAAACTTTCAACTTTAAGAAATTTCTCGGAAATATTTTCGCGGAACTGTCCTCACTGTAGCAGCGAAATTTATCGTTTTAAAGCGATTTTTTCTTGAGATTTTCGCGGTGAAGAACACAGTGCGAAAGCATGCGAAAAGACGCAATAAATTTTAGCCTTAGACCTACTCAAATCTCAACCAAAATGCTATAATCTGGGCTTAATCGACTCGTAATTGAATGGGTAATGCATATTTGGGGATATTAAACATAAAGACCTAGCATTCATTCGCTTCAGAGCCGAGAAAATTTAGGCGTAACCTAACATATTCAATCTATACGGGGCAAACAGGATAAATGAGCGAAAATTGATTATTTGAGGCGTATTCATACCGAATAGCTGATTTCTGACAATGAAGTTAGCAGGAAACAGATTTTGAGAGCAGATTTGACGATGACGACGATGCGAGGGTTGCGAAGTTTTTGAAATAAGGGTTGCGAAAGTTTTGAATTTTTCTCGGGAATTTTAGGATAGTGAAAAACGTTAAGGGTTTTGGGTTTTAGGGGTTATAGTCACTATTCATACGAAATTTGTGTAAATGGGCCGAAATTCATGGGCTTGGTCAAAGCTGGGCCCAGATATGATTTTCGCGGGCTTGGTCAAAATTGGGTCCAATTGAATCTTAATTGGTCCAATTTTGACCCTGTTTGGCCAGAAATTTAAAATTCAACCCAAAATATTTTAATCAGTCCAATTTTGACTCATTTTTTTAAAAAGTCATAATCAGAAAACTCCCCCTTAATCTAAAGTTCCCCTTTTTAAGTAATGGAAAAATGAGAAGCTCCCCCTTAATTGAAGAGTTTCCTTTAAAAAAAATAGAAAAATCAGACGCTCCCCCTTAATCGAAAACTCCCCCTCAAAGGTCATAATACAGAAAACACATAGACAATGGAGTGAAGTGGAAAGGAAATATGTACTTTTTCGTGGCTGCCTCCGTCGACGAAGTTGAGACACAGTTTTGTTTTCGAGACGACCAACTTACGAGTTTACCGCCCAAGAAGTGTGTAGCTCCAGAGGTGCTTTTTCGGTCCATCTTGCTTCCTGCATAATCTGAGTCAGAGAATCCAACCAGTTTGAAGTCCGATTGAGTGGGGTACCACAAACCCAGATTGGGTGTTCCTTGAGGTAGCGGAGAATCCTTTTGACAGCAGTGAGATGGATTCCTTCGGTGTTGCCTGAAAACAAGCGCAGATTCCTGTCGAGAGAACGATATCCGGTCGACTACAGTGAGGTACAGAAGAGAGCCTATTATTCCTCGATAGATGGTTTGATCAACGGGAACACCAGATGGGTCCGCGTCGGGTCGGCCAGAGGGTGACATAGGTGTAGCAGCAGTCTTTGCATCCTTCATTCCATTTTCTCGAGGATGTCATGGATGTATTTGGACTGATTGATGAAGATTCCGTCAGGGAGTTGCTTTACTTGAAGACCAAGAAAGAAGTTCAGCTCGCCCATCATACTCATTTCGAACTTTTCTTTCATCAATTCTGCGAACTCTTCACACAGTTGTGGTTCAGTCGATCCAAAATGATGTCATCGACATAAATCTGTACAATCATGATGTCCGGGCCACTCCGCTTTGTGAAGAGAGTTGTATCCAAAGATCCTTTCTTGAAACCAGACTGTACAAGGAAGTCTGAAAGGACGTCATACCAAGCTCGGGGAGCCTGTTTTAGTCCGTAGAGGGCCTTGTAAGTCGATATACGTGATGAGAAATTCTTCGCTCAAGAACCCTTCAGGCTGATCAACGTACACTTCTTCCTTGAGAACCCATTCAGAAATGCAATCTTCACGTCCATTTGGTAGACTTTAAAGTTCTTGTGAGCAGCAAAGGCAAGAAACATTCGTATGGCTTCGATCATGGCAACTGGGGCAAAAGTTTCATCGTAGTCGATTCCTTCTGTTGGTTGTACCCTTTAGCCACAAGTCTTGCTTTATTGCGGATGAACAACACCGTCTTCATCCTTTTTGTTCTTGAAGATCCACTTTGTGCCGATAATGGATCTATTGTGAGGTCGTGGTACGAGTTCCCAAACTTGTAAACGTTCAAACTGATTTATTTCCTCCTGCATTGCAATCAGCCAATCAGGATCGTGGAGCTTCGGCGACTCGTGATGGTTCACTTGACTGAGATAGCAAGCAAACAGACTTTCATTCATCGTAGCCGAACGTGTTGAGACACCAGTTGGGATCCCCAATAATCTGATCTGTAGATGTGAGCGAGCCCAAAGTGGTACATTGGTCTGAGAGGAGCTGGCCGCATTTGTATGGGTTGGAGGCTCATTGGATTGGGTTCGATGTCCGAAGAAGAGATCTCAATCGTTGTAGATTGAGAAGTTTCAGCATCAGGACCGGCAATGTTCCCAGGGTTGGGTAAAATGTCGTCTTCGTGAGATTGAGATCATCCAAATTTGGTGGAACGACATCATTGCCGATAGCTGGTGGTGGTGGTGGGGTGTGTGCAGCGGTAGGTTGGGTGGTGGCGACGGGAGACTTGGGGACTGGATAGAAGTATTCGAAGAGCATGTCGAGATCCAGTTCACCAGAGTTGCCCTCAGATGAGAAGTTCCCGCCGTTGAAGGTTGACCTTTTGTCAACGACTGTAGAAGACCTGGTTCTGGTCTGATATGAGCAGAAGCTATGAGATCGCCTTCGCTTTCGTCAAATGTGACTTTGTGCTCTCAATGATAGATCGTTTCTCCTTAAGATAGACTCTGTATGCCTTCGAGTTCAGCGAATATCCAACAAAGATGCCTTCAATTGCTTTTGGATCAAGCTTCCCAGATGTTGGCGATCATTGGCCACAAAACATCGGCAACCGAAGACCCTCTAATAAGATATGTCGGGGATACGTCGGTTATTCAGCATCTCGTATGGGGTGCGGTTGAATCTCTTGTGGATTGAAGCCCGGTTTTGTGTGTAACAGCCGTTTGAATAGCCTCGCCCCAAAGAGAATGAGGAAGTCGGATTGGATGAGGAGAGTCCTAGCTGCTTCAACTAGAGTTCTATTCTTACGCTCACACACCATTCTGTTCCGGTGTCTTCACAGCTGAGAACTGTTGGTGATGCCCTGAGTGGCATAGAAATCGCTGAGCTTCTTGTTCTTAAACTCAGTTCCGTTGTCTGTTATGATAATCCGAACCTTTTGTTGATGAAGTTTTGGACGTACAACAAACTCGATGATTATATCAGGACTTCATCCTTTGTACGTATGAGTTTCGTCCAAGTGTAGCGGGAAAAATCGTCGACATTACAAGAATATACCGTCTTCCTCCGAGCCGTAGGCATTGGGCCATAGATCCATGTGTAAGAGCTCGAGGATGAGCTTAGAGGACGTGTTTTCCTTCGAAATGTGAGACGATCGCTTCATCTTCCCCAATTCACAGGCAGAGCAGAGGTGTTCCTTATGATATGTCAGTTGGGGTAGACCGTTGACGAGTTTATTCTGACGTAGTTTGTTGATGGTTTTGAATTGAGATGAGAAAGACGTCGGTGCCATAGATCGTTCAACTTGCGAGCGGCTCGAGGGAGAAGGCATATTGGTCGAGAGGTCTTAAGGTTGAGTAATGTAAAGGTGAGACGTGCGTGTTCCAGAGAGAAGAGGTTGTCCCGAGGCATCTATAAATGCTGCAGATGTCAGATTCGAAGAGAACCTTGTATCCTTTGTCACAAAACGACCAATGCTGAAGAGATTGTAGCTCAGTCCCTCGACATAAGAGATGCCCTTAATCGTCAGTTTGTCGTGGACGAGATCACCAGTTTCGAGAATTGGCGCCATTTGACGATTCCCGAAGGAGACCCTTCCGAGATAGCGCTCGGAGAAGTTGCTCAACAGCTCCTTGTTCCCCGTCATGTGTGTGGAGCAACCCGAGTCTAGATACCACACATGACAGACCTGCAATTATTAGCAAACTTGGGTCCCCGTATACGGACGGGCTTTCTTGTGATACAAGTGGAATTTTCATGCGCTTAAAGGGAAATGTGGTTTCTAAATCAGATTGTGTCGATTCTAATTTAGCTTTCCCTTTGTCAGTTGTTTGATGATGTGGGCACAGTCTTTCTAACCCATATTTTCCTAACTTGTGCTTGCATGTATGGTGTCTTATAATGTATCGGCGTGGGGGATGTGTTGTTGTTTTCGTGCTTCGGTTTTGGTCGCGTTTGGCTTGCGAGTAGTCGTGAGTTTGCGTTTGACGACGAGAGACGTTTGCGCTTAACCTTAGGTTTAGGCGAGATGGGAGATTTCATGAACGTCGTGGAGGAGGTTCGCTTGCGAGGTCGGAGTGTTGCATGTTCATGTGTGTCATACTCATGAAGCGTGGAAGAACAAAATCATTGCAGCAGCACATAGACATAAGCTTGGTAAAAGAAAGATAAGTTTTGGCAACATAATTGTCTACGACCTTAGGACATTGGGATTCAGTACATAAAGAGGAACGCGAATATAGGATGGTCTTTTCTTCTTGTCATCGAAGAGCGGATTCTCCTTTATTTGATACGAACTCCCTTCCAGAGATGTCGAACTCACATTCCCTGTATCCATAAGAATACGCGAGTTAGTGTTAGAATATGTGTCAGCTTCAGGAGTCATCTTCGCCGTCCTCTTACATTTACATGTTTGAGAATCGGTTACTTGACTCGACGTAGAAGGTTTGTTCGTATTGAGAGATTGTTCTAGGTAAAGATTTTGTAAAGTAGATCTTCTCGCTCTTTTGCAAAGGCTTTCCGCTCTACATCTATGGTTCGTTCTAGGTCTGCTATGATCATAAGTTTCTCTGGGACATAGATGCGAGAGAGAGCTTCTCGGAAAGCATTTCCTGTTCTTCGGTAGGGAACTGAGACTTGATGTCTTCAGAGAGTGAGGGCCTTTTAGTCTTATTACTAGCATTCAACTCTGTGTAGTCGTACGCGATTCTCTGCCCAGAGAATGTTCTGTTCCTCTTCCGAAAGAACACCGGAGGAGGATCTTACAACGGCATGAGCTGTGAGGGAGTCCCTTCCTCGTTTTCAGGAACGATGTACTATACATGTTATACCTTTTGACAATTAGCGGCGTCGGATCGCAGTTGCTGGTCAGGCCGATTCCCATCCGAGCGTCGTAGAATTCCGTTTCAACTGGTTGGCTCAATAGGCATAAGATGTTTGCAGCCTTTTTCCTGAGGTGGAGTTGCTCTTCAAGTTCTTTTATCTTGCGGTATAGCCTAACTCTTTCCTTCGTAAGCATTCATATTGGGAGGCCGTCAGGAGGCGAGAAGTTTCACATGAACTGATGGCTAGAGTAGTTTCCCTTAACCTTAGTCTCACTTTGCTTGTTCTTGCTTTGCAGACGTTTGACTAATGCTTCGGAGGCCTTAGACGTTCGTTTGCACAAGCTAGCTCCTCTACTTTTAAACTAAGTAAGGCATAGTTGGTTTCAAATTTTAGCCTAAGTTCATCATAGTCCCCAGCGTCTACGTGGGTTTCTTAATGGTGTTTCGGTGATTAAACACATCATCGAGTTGTGAGATTCGTACCTCAGACTCGGCGTTGGTGGAGTCTTAGCTTGTTCTCTCCGATCTCCGATGTCAACATCTCCTCGTCCTCGTCCTGTTCGACCAGCCTTGCCATGCAGCAATCTTCATCCTTAGGTTCCTCGTCTTCTAAAGTGTCGTTCACCCACTCACTTCTTCGGTAAGAAGAGCTTTCCCACTTTCCATTTTGCGGGTCAATTTGGCCTTACGGTCGTAGTAGCCAGAGTCCTTGACGCGTGGTGCGTGAATTCCTTGGCAAAGTGTCCTGACTTTCCACACCGAAAGCACTTCACAGACTTTTGGGGTGCTGATTCTTCCTCTTTCTTTGTCGGCTTAGCTTCCTCCGTGGAAGTGGTCTTTTTGGTGCCGCTAAAGGTTCTTTGGCGATTGGAGGAGGATGAGGATTTTTTCCCGAGCTTCTTTGAGACCATCTTAGTGAGCATTGCCAGTTGTTTGCGTAAATCACGGACATCTTCATCAGATTCTGTGTCAGCTTCGGATCCTGAAGGAGTGCCCGATGCAGCAGCTGGTAGTTTCCCTTTGTTCAGTTGGTCTTAGTGGTGGAAGATCGTTCATTGGTTTTGTTCGAGAGGAGGGCCAGTGGGTCAACTCGAATGTTGGCGGAATTTTGCACGTAGGAGCATAGGCAGACAGGCTGTCATAAGAGCATGGATGGAAGTGTTTGGAGAGGTCCTTACTCTGAATCATCATAACGATTGCATTGCCCAATGGGGTTTGAGGCTACCAAGGAAGCGGTTGTTGTATCGAATTTGTCCTCAAGATTCTGGCTTTCTTGAGTTCATTGATGACCTTCAAGTATCGGAGGTATGTGTCACGCAGTTCTTCTCCTTCATAGGCCTGGAAGTTTTCATACTGCGAGAGACATGCTGATTTCCTCCTTGAGCACTCTCAATTGTGCCTGCCATGATTGCCACGAGCTCATCCCATATTTCCTTGGCAGTTGTGGCAGCACTCAATGTGAGCATAGACCTCATTTCCCATAGCCTGGAAGAGATATCCTTTGGCAGGCTCATCAGCCTGTACGCGAACCTCTTCATCCTCATTGATCGGACCTCTAGGAGTTGCGGCGTTCATCCATGGGAGGGTTTGCGTTTGGCTGTGCAGGGACGATTGTCCAGAACTGTGCTGGGCCGTTGAAGATGGAGTCCATAAGGTATTGAGAGAGTGTGCGCCTTTGTTCCTGATGAACGTGAGGAATCGGTTTGTCCATATGCTGTAATCGCCTTGTCGCAGCATCGGAGAGGCCTGGTGTCGGAGCCCACTGTTGAGATGTCATTTCGTGGTAGACATGGTTGGTGCAGTCGAATCGTCCGTGGTTTTGATCTTGTAGTGATAAGAAAGTTAGTAACGAACGAGATGATAAATACGAGTTTAATGTGTAGAGTTTTGAGAAAAAATTGTTTTAAGAATTCTTAGAACTAAGTGATCGTGTGTGACGGTCGATAATGTATGAATGGAAATGTATCTAGAAATTTAAAATCGAGATTTGGGACGAGAAAAATTTTCTGTCAAAGTGGTCTAGGGAGATAGGAATAATTGTACTGATCAATCTTAAATAAGTTTGGAAAGATTTAACCCGAGAAACTTTAACACTAGAAAAATTTAACATGTGAAAAATTCGCAAGTTGAAGAATTTCGCAAGTTATAAAAATTTCGTAAGTTGAGAGTTTTTAAGCTTTGCAAGAAACTTCGTAACTTAAAAAAATTTCGCAGGTTGAGAATTTTAGAGTTTCGCAAGAGAATTTTCGCAAGTGATAAAGCTTTCGCAGTTTAAAGCTCGCAAACGGATTTTCGCAAGTTATAAGACTTTCGCAAGTTGAGAATTTAAAATCTTCGCAAGAAAATTTCGCAAGAAAGAAATTTCGCACGTAGAGAATTTTAAAACTTTGCAGTAATTTCGAAAAAATTCGCACACGTTAAGAAAATTTTCGCGGCCAAAAAAACAATCTTGGAGTAAGCTTTCTTGGATATGCAATTTCTCGGATTATGAGTGTAAGCCAGTTTCGCAGGTGAAAGTTTCTCGGATTTTGAAAGTAACAGTTGCGAAAAATGTAGTATAAATCAAGTTTCGCGGTTTGAAAATTCTCGATTTGAATGTGGGCAGTTGCGAAAAATGTTGTAAGTAAAAGTTTCGCGGTTTGTAGATTCTCGGGATCGACTTTCGCGGACGTGGAAAATTCGCGGACTTGAACGATCAAGCTCAAAGTTTCGCGGTCAAGAACATGTTAGTACTGTTTCCATTGCTTTTCAGGCGATTTCCCAGAAAATCGTCCCTTTCTTGCTCAAATCTCAACCAAAATCGCTCAAACTTGATCCTAACTTCAGAAATTCTTTCCTAACACATGATCGACCGATTTTTGAGCTAAAAACACAAGAAATAGGTCAAATCGACCGAAAACAGAGAATGGCCCGAGATGTCCTTTTTCTGAAAAGTTTTTGCTTCAATCTTGTTCAAAACTCGTTAAAACTGATCCAAAAGTGTTTTAAAAACATCTTAGACAAGGAATCGATCTGGGGAAGGTTTTAAACACAAAAACAAAGTATAAACACCCCCAACGAGCTCAAATGCCCTAAAGTGATTTTTTATCCAAAACACCTTTGATCTTTCTTGGAATCGAACGAAACTGGATTCAAATCAATGCAGATCGATCCACGTTTGCTCTGATACCACTTCTGGTCCCGAATGCACCAAACAAGGAATCAAAGAGGCTTTGTGGTGGATGAAAATGGAGATTTCTCACCTTGTAGTGCGTGTAGTGTGTGAAAACAAGGGTTAGCCTTTTGATCTTTGATTCTTTCAAATGGTGTGGTAACACCTTATATACCACATTAACCCTAGGTATATTAAGGCCCAAACACCAAAATTATTATTACATTCTAGTCCAAAGCCCAAGTTAAGAGAATAATTACAATATAATCCCAAGACTTAAACTATTGACACAATTAATAAATATCCTAACATGGACTGAATATTTTTCGAACTTTCTCTGTTATGCATGTCATGGTTACTATGTGGATTTTTATGTGCGAAAATGAGAAGGGCACTAGGATTGAGCCACTAGCCTAAATATCTCTCTACCTTACGTATTTACCACTTAGTGAGCCCCTTTGAGCTTATTTGACTTATTTGTTGATTTGGAGACCAGATATTTCGCCTGATTACCTCATTTAGCCTATACGACCCCGTATCAACGTGTTTATTTATCGATATCTTGACAGTGGCGTTGTTGGTTGAGAAAAGTTAATCGTCGATGCATGTTAGTTAGAACTCGTCCTATGATATAGATCTCTCGTCGTAATATTTCTTGGACTAGAAACCTCTCCCTTCGATAAGACGTAAAAAAAGAGAGAGGAGAGATAGGAGAGGCTGGTTCGAAAAAAAAAGCAAAAAAAGAAAAAAAGAAAAGAAAGAAAAAAAAAATGAAAAAGAAAAGGAAAAACGAGCGAGAAGAGCTAGAAAAGGAAAGGTTGAGTTGAGTGAAAAATAGGCACGACGTTAGAAGAGCGAATAAGTGGTGAGAAGAGCGATTCGATGATTCACGTTTGATACTTTTAGCTCACTTTCCTATATGACGCACCTTACAATACCAAGCCCCATTACAACCTTTGACGAAGACCCTTTGATTCGTGCTTGACTTCTACTATGTGACTATGATGTGATATATTTTGCAAGCTTAGAGTAATATCTTTTCATGTCCTGAATTGAGAGTCTTTATACATATCCCTTGAAAAACACTAGCGACTTGAGTGACCTCTGTGAGAGTTGTGGATTGATGTGTAGTACGATTCTAGAAATGTCTTTCATGCTACGATAAGATTACGACATATTACCAATGCTCGTGTTTTGATTAGAACGTTCGTTAGTTGATGATTATCTCGACTTTATGCTTTTACTTTTTCTGAGATGAACCAGGAGGATTTCATTGACTGATGTTCTATAATCCTAACTTGATTTAGTTTATTTCGCTTTTATGATCGAGGAGATCGAAGCTAGTTTGGGGGTTGCTGATAAGTTAGAATTTTACACTATTTTTAAAGTCGTTAAAGTATATTTTCGACCGATAATTGTCCGCATACACGTGGATATCCTAACCTTACGTACATACTTTTTTATTTGACAAATATCGAAACAAAAAGTCGGGCTAGTATGCGCATTAAGCCCAGTTAAGAGAATCGGGATACACAAGAATAGTTTGGTGGGCTTTTGGATTAATTTAAGCCATCAGGGGACTAAAGCCCACAAGAGATGAATTAGCTTCAAGAATAAGTCAAAACTACTTTTTTCATTCACCAAGGGAGGCCACATGAGACATATAAGAAAGAACCCGACGAGCCCGTCTGTCACACGACCTAGTACACTTGCTAGTATTTGAGCATGTCCTGGTCGTAAGTAGTGGGATCGTCCCTGACGAGCCCCGTCTGTCGCAACAACCCCATGCTCGACATGTACCATATCGTATCTCTCAGGCATGCAAGATACTCTACTCGACCTTTGGCATTCGGGTTGCGTCTGGGCTGTACCTCATCGACCATCGATGATGGCGACACTGGAGTCGTCTAATCTCTTCTCTAAGGATTACTTCTCTTCCTACGCCGCCATTTCGAACGAACTCCTCTCAGAGGAATGGGCGTGTAGTGCTACGATGACCCTCTGGTCAACGGGAAAGTAGAAGTATACCCCATGGAGTCATCGGGTAACATACGTGTAGGACCCCGGGTCCCCGCAACTTGGTCGGCCATAAATCATGTGTACGACTTATGTGATTTTACGTTCATGCGTATATACTATATGCTTATGTGATATTATGAGGAATTCTATGCAATTACGTGCTATTAATTATGTGCTATGTGGACTCCAAAATTTACGCAATGGAATCTTCGAAAAAATAGCAAGAATAAGAAAGGTAGAATAGGATTTCATTTGGACCATGAAGTATTGAATTGGCTAGGAATTTATTTATGAACATATTTTTGTATGGATCTCCAAGTTGCTAAAATGAGAATTAGGCCCAATTGTGAGAGATAACCAAAATGGGAGACACACTTCCCTAATCAAGGACCAACCACGCCAAGCTATGCTCTAACATTATAAAAGGGAA
>JAPQWV010004494.1:0-29544 GCA_027422505.1 Craterostigma plantagineum
GGGCATTTACGTTTCAGGCCCCTATTTAAGTTTCAATTAGAGTCCAGATCCCTGTCAGAATCATAGTTTTAACTTTTAAAGACCTAGTTTTTTCAGAAACACTTCATGATTTCTCAATACCACTTCATGAGTCTGTGGTAACACTTCACGGGTCTGTGGTGACATTTCACGTGTCTGTGGTACCACTTCATGGGTCTATAGTAACACATAGCCACTTTTCTCTAAGGCCTTCCTCAATGCTAGGTTTTTTGATGAGTATGAGAGAGAAAAAACTGTAAAATAGAGGTTTTTTGCATTGTGATATGTTGTAGGTTTTTTGAGAGGTTTAGTAGAATAAATCTGGGTTTTTTGGGTGTGGGTCAACTTTTAATATATATTTATAAAAGAATATGAAAAAATAGAATTGGAAATAAAATTAATATATAAATAATACATTATGTGATGTGATGGTTTTTTTAATACTTTATCCTATATTAATATTTGTTTTTTATTTTTTTATTTTTACGAATAAATTTCAATGTGTTAAAAATTATGTATTATATATTTCAAATAAATAAATAATATTTTTTATTATGTAACGAATTCTTTTATTAAATATGAAAAGTTAAAAAAATATGAAATATAATTATTTATAATTATTTCGAAAATTAGATAAATAAAATTGGTTGATTAAATAAAATTAAATGAATTAAAAGAGGGTCCCAAAAAACCTACTTTTTGGGTTTTGTGGTTGGGGAGAAATTCTGTTTTGGAGGTAGAAGTTTTTCACTTTTGAGGTGGCGCTGACGTGGCACACAAAAAAACCTACCTTTTTGGGTTTAGCATTGAGGAAGGGCTAAATGAAACTTAAATTGGATCCTTATCTATTAATGACACTTACGTGGATCCTTATCTCTAATTGAAAATTTGAAATGGGGCTGACTCGTAACTGCACTGAAAATAAAATAAAAACCAGCAAAGAATCTCACTCGATGCACGGTGCATTGAAGTTGTCGTAGATTATCATAATAATGAAATCTCCAAATCTAAATACTTGTGATTGTGCTTAGGGTGTTCATTCGGTAAAAACCGAACCGAACCGAACCGAAAATTCGGTTACCGAAAATTTCGGTTTTTATTTTGAGAACCGAAAACCGAACCGAATTTAATCGGTTCGGTTTCGGTTAAAACCGAATTTTTTCGGTTCGGTTTCGGTTACCGACCGAAAAACCGAAATTAAAAAAAAAATTTTTTGGGGGAAAAATAATATTTTAATACCAAACCGAATTAATTTAAATATATATATTATTAATTTATTAAATATATATAGAAAAAAATAATATTTATATATCATAACCGAATTTATTTATATAAATATATATTAATTAATATATTAAATATATATTTTAGTTAATTTATTAAATTTCGGTTTTTTTCGGTTTTTCGGTTAACCGAATTACCGAACCGAAAAAACCGAAAATTTCGGTTTTCTATTTTTAAGAACCGAAAACCGAAACCGAAACTCTTCGGTTCGGTTCGGTTCGTACCGAATTTTCGGTTTTCGGTTCGGTAATTCGGTTAAAACCGACTTTTGAACACCCCTAATTGTGCTGTCTCTTGCTACCTTTGTCTTAGTAGGAAATCTCGCCGTTTGTTGTCGTCTCCTTTGCACTAATGACAAAATTAAGAAAAAGTTAGTATTTAAATTAAATATTATAGTAATTAAGGGATCAGTGAGAAAGAAATCAAGTCCGCCGTTAAGTCACCGTCAGGCATTGAATGATGGGACCTTTACAATTCAGCCCCCATTCAACTTTAAAAATCGTGTTCAGCCCCTGTCAGAAAAAGCAATTAGTTTTAAGGACCCGATTTTTCATACCACTTCATCGGTCTGTGGTACCACTTCTTTGTTTTGTAGTACCACTTCTTTGTTCCGCAATACCACATAATTGTTCTGCAATACCACTTCTTTTGTTCGGCAGTACCACTCATTTTTACCGCATAAAAATGAAGTGGTACTGCAGAACAAATAAGTGGTACTGCAGAGCAATTATGTGGTACTGCATAACAAAGATGTGGTATTACGAAACAAAATAGTGGTACCACAGACCGATGAAGTGGTATGAAAAATCGGGTCCTTAAAACTAATTATTTTTTCTGACAAGGGCTGAACACGATTTTTAAACATGAATAGTGGATGAATCATAATTAACTCTTTGAATGATTTGCGGTTAACGTGACAGTGAAGTTAATGTAACGGCGGGATCTTTGCTGACTGACAGAGACAAACAACGTATTATTTATTTAATTTCATAATAACACAGCCAGCACATTTATTATTTGGGTGGAATAGTTGGCAAATCATAAATGAGGTTAAATAGCTATAATTTTAATATTGCAGTTTGTGTGCATTTTTAGCTTAGGAAATGAAATATCATCAAAAAAGAAAAACATAAAGGAATAAAAACATAAGTAAAATATAAATGACTGCCCGAGTTCACAAAATTCGAAGGTTTTTTTTTTGGAATGGTCCTATGTATTAATACGAATGGAAGTACAATAGCAAAAGCTGACGTGCTAATGCTGTATAGTGGCAACATGCTGCCACGAACGAGGAAAAAGTCCAAAACAAGAAAAGTTACCACGCAATACGCCAAAGTCTACGTAAAGCAATCATCTGAAAATCAAAACGAGGATGGAGGTAGTGAGTCGAAGCACTAACTAGCCGAATAACATCCTCAGCAAGCCGATCCGCGGATATCATGGTTCCTTCACGCCAGCGCCTGTTGCGCTCCAACCATATGTGATAAACTAGTGATGCAAGCAAGTGACGTGATGCAAAGTTAATGAGGTGGTTGCCGCACCATCTTCGAAGGTTGTTGTGACAAATATAGAGGAATATATATCATATTTAGATTTTATATATTTTATTATGTACATTCTTTCTTTTTTTTTTTCTTTCCAATCCCTCTTGATTTTCTTTATTGCATTTCATTAATGGAGATTCTATCTGATTTCATTAATGGAGATTTTAACGAAGTTGCGATGGCATGACCTAAATCTTTTATTTAACTTATACAACTAGCAGTTAATTTAAAGGGAGGATTTCTGTTCAGGCCCCCATAAAGTTTCGATTTAGCAGTCAGTCCCTGTCAGAAAATGTTAAGTTTAAGGGACTACTTTTTGTAAAAACCGACTAAAGGACCCAAAAATATACATTGACGAAAATGCCCCTTGCCCTTTTTTCCAGCGGAACTCGCGACAGCTGTTTTGGTTTTATATGAAGTGTTACTTTTACTTCTTTATTTGTTACACAGGTACAATATATTGTTACTATAGAAAACAGGTAGGTTATTTTTAAACAATATTGTGTTATTTTGCTACTGCAAAACGTTATCAATAAATTTTTTTTCATTTAACGATCGAACACATTTTCTTCCACTGAATCGAGCAAAACAAATTCGACTGCCCCATCAACCCGATTCGACGTGTCATGTTGGATTCATTATGACTTTGACGACGCACGAGGTAGTGCTTGTCTAATTAGGGTGCAAATTCGAGAACATAATGGTTAATCGAATCTAGATTTGGACATAAATTGCAAGTAATCGGTATAAATTCGAGGTACCCATGAGAAATCGAGGTCTATTTTACCTTATTGAGTCAAAAACGCCGATATTTATGCAGTTTTGATCTGCTTTTTAGTGTCGTGATTTTCGTTATATTGCTCGCGGGTGCATTTGCTAGAATGCAGAATGTGTTATTTACAACGAATAGATAGTTATTATCGTTCAGTGGTACGTTACTATTAAGTTATATATGGTTATTAAACATAAAGCACTTGTTATTTTATTTTCTGCTATAAGTATTTCTTTTTTACACAATTTAGGGAAAACATAATATCCGCTTCTTGCAAGTAATCGGTATAAATTCGAAGTACCCATGAGAAATCGAGGTCTATTTTACCTTATTGAGTCAATAACGCCGAGATTTACGCAGTTTTCATGTGTTTTTAGTGCCGTTTATGATTTTCGTTATATTCCTCCGATCCATTGCTTGTATAAGAATGTGTTATTGACGACAAACATAGCGTTATTACCTTTAAGTGGCATGTTACTTCTAAGTCAACATTAGTTATTAACCATCAGACATTTGTTATTTCGTTCTATGTTATAAGTATTTCTTTTTTACACAATTTAGGGCAATATAATATCCGTTTCTTGCAAATAATCGGTATAAATTCGAGGTACCCATGAGAAATCGAGGTCTATTTACCCTTATTGAGTCAATAACGACGTGATTTATGCCAGTTCATCTGTTTTTTAGTGTCGTTTGTGATTTTCGTTCTTTTTCTTTCGATCTATGGTTGTATACAGAATGTGTTATATGTGACAAACAAAGGCGTTATTATCTTTTGGCGACGTGTTATTCTAAGTCAACATTTGTTATTAAACATAAGACATTGGTTATTTTTTGCTATGTTATAAGTATTTCTTTTTTACACGATTTAAGGAAAATATAATATCCGTTTCTTGCAACTAATCGGTATAAATCGAGGTACCCATGATAAATTGAGGTCTATTTTACCTTATTGAGTCAATAACGACGTGATTTATGCAGTTTTCATTTGTTTTTTAGTGTCGTTTGTGATTTTCGTTCTTTTTATCCCGATCCATTATTTGTATACAGAATGTGTTATTTACAACAAACAAGGCGTTATTTCCTTTCAGTGTTGTGTTATTTCTGAGTCAACATTTGTTATTATCCTAATAAATTTGTTATTTTTGTGAAACTTATCAACATTCATATGAAATTGACGATAATTTCAACATATACGCTCATAGCAACTGCTAATCTTAGCAATTTCTTTGATTTGGGTTTATCACATGTAATAATATCGATAGTTGCCTTGGTTAAACTTGTCGGGATTTGGTGTGCCTAAGCTCGCCGGAGCTGGCGGGAGGTCGTCGGAAACAGTGGCCGATCGATCACAGTGGAAAAGCAGAAAAGAGCTGAAGAAATTGCCAAGTATGATGGGTTGTAAATCGCGATTAATGAGGGCCATCGATCTCTGTTGGCGCGTCATCTGATGGTGTAGTTTAAAGATGCAGATTAAACAGAGGCCGTCTGATGTGGCGCGAGATGATGATCGACGGACGAGATTATCGCAGGAAGAAATGTTTTAGCAACTTTATAAGTGAAAAGGCGATTTCAGTATAAGCTGTGATCAGTGAGGACCGTTGGATGTGAGCTAGTCTGATCGGACGATTCACAGCGATCGCAACATATCAACAGCTGAAGAAATCTGATATAAATATCAGAACAGAGGTGTTGATGACGACACTTTTGAGAGCTTCTAACTTTCTCTAGAGTGAGAATTAGAGAGAGTTGTCAACTAGGGTTTATCGTAGACATAGAGTACTGTAAAACTCGTGTTGGTGATTAATCGAAAGGAACGCTCTGTTGGTCCGTGGACGTAGGCAAACTTTGCCGAACCACGTTATACCATCTGGTCGAATTTCTGATTATTTCGTTCTGTTTCGTGCGAATTCGAGCTGCGATTGCTCGGATTGTTACGATCGATTGGTGAGCGCTTAAACACTGATTGAAGGCGAGTCGATTGCAGCTGATTCATAACAATTGGTGCGGTGTAGCTGCGGATCGAAGTCGATCTTCAGACGATGGCAGCAACTCGACCGAAATGGAAATCTTCAATGGATCGAACGATTTCGGTCTCTGGAAATTGAAGATAAAGGCGCTTTTGACTGAGAAAGGCCTTGAGGAGGCTCTTAAGCCTGAGAAGGACATGGAACCGAAGGATATGGCAGAGGCGTTGAAGAAGAAAACGAGAGAACGAGCGTATGCAACGCTGATTTTGTGTTTGAGCGATCAAGTGCTTCGCAAGGTTGCGAAGGCGACCACAGCGAGGAATTATGGAAGAAATTGGATGAATTGTACATGACGAAGTCCCTAGCTAGGCGCTGTACTTGAAGCAAGCTCTGTATACGTTTAGGATGGCAGATGAGGAGGCATTAGAACCTCAGATCGATCAATTCGCAAAGCTGATTTTGGATTTGGAAAATATCGGTGAGGAATTGAAAGACGAAGATCAAGCGTTGCTATTGCTTTGCTCACTGCCTAGGAGTCATGAGCATTTCAAGGAGGCTCTGTTGTATGGTCGGGAGACCTTAAAGCTCGATGATGTGCTCTCAGCGTTGAGCTCGAGGCAGCTCAACACAAGGAAGAATTCTGACATAGCAGAAATTTTAGATTCGGCGCAGATGTTGCTTGTCAAGGAGAAAGCCAAATTCCTCAAAAGAAGGGCAAAGAAAGGATGTGAATGAGGCTAGGGGTCCTCTAAGATGCTTCCACTGTCAAGAGGAAGGTCACATTCGAAGGTTTTGTCCAAAGAGGGTCGGATCAAACTCGAACCAAGGCAATAGAAAAGCTGTGGCAGATTTTGCTTGTGATGGTTATGAAGATGCTGAAGTTTTGCATGTGTCTGAGCATGTGGAGAACAAGGAGTGGATCCTTGACTCAGGGTGCAGCTATCACATCACTTGCAACAAGGATTGGATGAAAGGATTCAAAGAAACAGCTGAGAAGGTGAAGCTTGGTGATGGCAAGTTTTGCAAGGTTCGTGGAATTGGATCTGTTGAGGCTAAAATCTGGTGCAGTTGGTATCCTTAAGGATGTTAGGTAGTACTGACTTGAGGAGGAACTTGATATCCATGGAGAGTTGGATTCGAAGGGCTCAACGTAAGAGCCGCAGCTGGAAAACTGACAGTTTCAAAACAGAGAAGATTGATTCTGTCCGGTTTTCGGAGGCATGGCATTTATGTCTTGGAAGGCTGTTCTGTGATGAAAGCTGTACCTAACGAAACTAGGAAATGTGGTCTGATAAATTGTGGTAAGAGGGAAGCCACATAAGCTCGTTTGGGGGCGAAACGAGCTGCTGCAAAACCCTTACTTGGAGCAGTTTCAGCAAAAACTGCTGTGATAAGCTTGGATAAACTGAGCTCTGATTGCTGCGATTCTGAGCTCGAGGTGGAGGCGTCTTCGCCGAGGGATGAGAGAATGTCGAAGCCACTTATGGGGACAAGCTCTGAGGTAGATGACAGCTCAGATATGGAGGTCGAATCAGAGGGAGAAAGCCTCGACCAAATCTGTTGGAAAAAGCTGAAATTTCTGAAAATGAGCTTGAAAGCTGTGATGCTTTGCGGGCTGTTGAGCCTTCTACTGTGAATGAGGGCAAGGGAAAAGCAAAGGGCAGTGGTTTAAGAGCTTGGAGGGAAGCTCTTGAGGCTGTGAAGGGAGAATCTTCGGAGGAAACGAAGATTGGAAACTCGAAGAGCCGAATCGGTTCCAAGTGGGAGATTTCAATCTCACTTGGACTCGAGAAGGTCTCTTTCGAGGCTCGAAGCTCCTAAGGAGCTTGATGACCAATAGAGCGGAGTACGGATCGAGGTGGAGCTTCGAACGAAGCTACGAAAGGAAAATCAGAAATTTTCCTGAAGCTGTAATGAGGTTGAAAACTGTTCTGGTAAGTTTTTGGGGCGACAATAACTCGACTGTTTGAGCTGTTATGGAGGAGTTCGGGGTATGCATTGCGAGCTCTAGGCTCAGGTGGAGTTTGTCGGATTTGGTGTGCCTAAGCTCGCCGGAGCTGGCCGGGAGGTCGCCGGAAACAGGGCGATCGATCACAGTGGAAAAGCAGAAAAAGAGCTGAAGAAATTGCCAAGTATGATGGGTTGTAAATCGCGATTAATGAGGCCATCGATCTCTGTTTGGCGCGTCATCTGATGGTGTAGGTTTAAAGATGCAGATTAAACAGAGGCCGTCTGATGTGGCGCGAGATGATGATCGACGGACGAGATTATCGCAGGAAGAAATGTTTTAGCAACTTTATAAGTGAAAAGGCGATTTCAGTATAAGCTGTGATCAGTGAGGACCGTTGGATGTGAGCTAGTCTGATCGGATGATTCACAGCGATCGCACATATCAACAGCTGAAGAAATCTGATATAAATATCAGAACAGAGGTGTTGATGACGACACTTTTGAGAGCTTCTAACTTTCTCTAGAGTGAGAATTAGAGAGAGTTGTCAACTAGGGTTTTTATCGTAGACATAGAGTACTGTAAAACTCGTGTTGGTGATTAATCGAAAGGAACGCTCTGTTGGTCCGTGGACGTAGGCAAACTTTGCCGAACCACGTTATACCTCTGTGTCGAATTTCTGTTATTTCGGTTCTGTTTCGTGCGATTCGAGCTGCGATTGCTCGGATTGTTACGATCGATTGGTGAGCGCTTAAACACTGATTGAAGGCGAGTCGATTGCAGCTGATTTCATAACAAAACTCATTTACAAATTAATATTGATTTCTCTGTTGTGGATCTCACGAGCGCGACGGTGTCGGGACGGAATCTTAAAATTTTATCGACGCAAACAATAAAAATATCTGTAGATCGAAGCATGTTTCAAGTTGAAATGAAGGTAATACGCATATTCGAGAGACTCATAGCCTTAAAGTTTCTCGCGCCATCGTAGAATTTCTCTGTTCGGCGGGATATTAAAATATATTTGGACAGATTTGGTATCCGTAAGGGTTTAATTGTCACTATAGAGTGTTATTTGTCATAAAATTGCCGTCTATGCACTAGGGTTTCTGGATAATTTTTACCGTCTATGCGCTAGGGTTTTGGATAGTTTTTGGGGTTTAGGACTTACGGTTCGAGGTTAAGATTAAGGGTTTACGACATGAAATTTTGGGAGAAAGATCCACGACTTGTGCAGGTATTTCTACAACCTTAAAAAAATTTGGGTTCGGGGTTTAGGGTTTAGGTTTAGGGTTTCGGCCTCGGATTAGGGTTTTGAGCTTATTATTTTGTGTTTGTGGTCTATAAATGTTATTAGTACTTTAATATTGATGTTTGAACATGTTCGTGATGCAATTCATAATGTTATGTTCCATTGAAAGAGGTGATATTCTATGTTTTGCAATGGAGGACTATATATTTATATATCTATTGAGATCAATATTCGTCTATTGACATCAAATTTCGCTTAATGTGTCTTTAAAGAAATGTGGTGATTAAACTTCATCAAATATATATTTACATGAATATCCATATTAAACATCCAAAATAAAAGTGTATTTTTGTACGATTAATCGAATTATTGACGTGGTACTGAACAGCATTTATGAGGTATCAGTATTGATCAATGTGTTATTAGTTGAGTTCGTGTTGTTTTTTTTACCTAACATGTGTTATATTTACAATTAACGTAGTACAATTTTGAGAAAGTCCTGTAAATATTCTCTGACAAATCTGTTAAATTCTCTGCGGTCCAGAACCTTCTAGAATATTCTCAATAAAGTGTTTTTTTACATGTATATTGTGTTATACTTGTTGGGTAAATTGTTACTAACTTAAAAAACGTTTGTCTTGGAGAAAGCTAAATTTTCTCAATTTCATGATTATCGACTTGCTTTTTTCTTTTAATATAAGACTCATTTGATTTAATTTTATCTTATTTAGTCGCTTTTACCTTGTTCGGCTTACCTTGAATTGGTTTCTGAATGAAATTTTTTATTTGGGGGTGGAAGCACGAATTCTTTCGATATATAAAAAAATCGTCTTTATTAGTAAGACCCATCTGAAATTGAGGACGGAAAAACTTTATTCAATCACAAACGCTGAGATTTATGCAGTTTTCATCTGTTTTTCAGTGTCATTTGTGATTTACGTTTTATCCATTTCGATCCATTACTTGTATACAGAATGTGTTATTTACGACAAAGCATGCGTTATTACGTTTTTGCGTCGTGTTACTTCTAAGTCAACATTTGTTATTAAACATAAGACATTTGTATTCTTGGCTATGGTATAAGTATTTCTTTTACACGATTTAGGGAAAATATAATATCCGTTTCTTGCAACTAATCGGTAATTCGAGGTACCCATGAGAAATTGAGGTCTATTTTACCTTATTGAGTCAATAACGCGGAGATTTATGCAGTTTTCATCTGTTTTTTAGTGTCGTTTGTGATTTTCGTTTTATCCATTTCGATCCATTACTTGTATACAGAATGTGTTATTACGACAAAGCATGCGTTATTACGTTTTGCGTCGTGTTACTTCTAAGTCAACATTTGTTATTAAACATAAGACATTTGTTATTTTTGGCTATGTTATAAGTATTCTTTTTACACGATTTAGGAAAATATAATATCCGTTTCTTGCAACTAATCGGTATAAATTCGGTACCCATGAGAAATTGAGGTCTATTTTACCTTATTGAGTCAATAACGCGGAGATTTATGCAGTTTTCATCTGTTTTTTAGTGTCGTTTGTGATTTTCGTTTTATCCATTTCGATCCATTACTTGTATACAGAATGTGTTATTTACGACAAAGCATGCGTATTACGTTTTGCGTCGTGTTACTTCTAAGTCAACATTTGTTATAAACATAAGACATTTGTTATTTTTGGCTATGTTATAAGTATTTCTTTTACACGATTAGGGAAAATATAATATCCGTTTCTTGCAACTAATCGTTATAAATTCGAGGTACCATGAGAAATTGAGGTCTATTTTACCTTATTGAGTCAATAACGCGGAGATTTATGCAGTTTTCATCTGTTTTTTAGTGTCGTTTGTGATTTTCGTTTTATCCATTTCGATCCATTACTTGTATACAGAATGTGTTATTTACGACAAAGCATGCGTTATTACCTTTCAGCGTCGTGTTACTTCTAAGTCAACATTTGTTATTAAACATAAGACATTTGTTATTTTGGGCTATGTTATAAGTATTTCTTTTTACACGATTTAAGGAAAATATAATATCCGTTTCTTGCAACTAATCGTTATAAATTCGAGGTACCCATGAGAAATTGAGGTCTATTTTACCTTATTGAGTCAATAACGCGGAGATTTATGCAGTTTTCATTTGTTTTTAGTGTCGTTTGTGATTTTCGTTTTATCCATCTCGATCCATTACTTGTATACAGAATGTGTTATTTACGACAAAGCATGCGTTATTACCTTTCAGCGTCGTGTTACTTCTAAGTCAACATTTGTTATTAAACATAAGACATTTGTTATTTTTGACTATATTTGTTATTTCTGACGATTAAAGCTGCAAATTAGATATACAAATCATACCAACGATCAAATTAACAATAATTTCAACATATTAGGTCTGAACTTTGATATTTTCGGCTACAGTCTCAACGATTTCTGTTATTTGTATGTAGCAGTTTTTTTCTAGCTTCCATAGATCTTTTGAAGATTTTTTTTCAATCTCAACGATTTATGTTTATCATTTTCGGCTACAATATCAACGATTTATGACGATTAAAGCTGCAAATTAGCAAAACAAATCGAGCTTGAAGTTTTTTTAAGAGGATTCGAGCTTGCAGCGAAAATTGCTCGTTGGAGAAGACGATGGCAAAGGCTTGTAAATTTCGCATCTGTTAGAGGGTATATATGTCATATCGCATAGTTTGGGTCTTTTTCTCTAAGACTTTTGAAAGTAGGTCCTTAATCTTACTGAAATTTTATTGGGGCCTGAACCCTATTTAAACATGTTACGGGGCCTGGCTGATAATTAACCCTAATTTAAAATGTGTTGCCTGCATTAGGATTTTGGAATGGCCCATTAATATTCTGAATAAGGTCAATTTAATTTCTTTACTTTATTATGGATAAAAAGTATTTAATTTAAGCGAGACATTAGTATCCAAATTTAATTATAAGTGTAGCGCGGAAAAGCATTACAATAATATATTCTCTATGTTCCAATATGAATGCCGTTCGTTCTACAATTTTTTTTCCTTAAGAGTATGTCGTTTGGGTTTTTAAAAAAAATTGTGTGATTTCAAGATTTGCCCCTATTAAATAAGGGAAAAGGTGGAATAATGCTGACATGATAAATAATTAATGAGGGATAAAACAGACATTCTAACATATTTCTTAATATCTGTCAAAAAATTGAAATGACATTAATAATGGAACAGAGGGAGTATGCGAAAGCAGCTCGTATTTAGGCTCGCAAGATGAAATACTCCCTTCGTCCCCGAACTTTATGGACATTCGGGATATGACACGATTTTTAAGAAATTGAATATTTTAATAATATAGTACAATTAAAAGGTAAAAAATGTATTTTGACACGTTTTTTAAGAATATTTAATATTATTATTTGATTATCTGTGATAGATTTTTGCTAAAATAGCAATGTACAAAAGACAGCGGAATGCCCGATATAGTAAAGTATAAAAAATTTTGTGAGGGAGGGAGTACTTTTGTGGTAATTACGTTTCAGGCCTCCAAAAAAGTTTTAAAACAGTTTTCAGACCCTATCGGAAAAAACTGTTGTGTAACGGACCCAATTTTTATAAATTTAGAGATAAGGACCTAAACTTGCTCAAGTGTTATAAAGTGTATATGAACTGGTATCGGATGATCTTTTTGTATTATTTCAGAACAATAAAGTGGTACTGCGGATAATGAAGTGTTACCGCAGAACAATGAAGTGTTTATGCAGAAATCGGATCCTTAAAACTACGAAATTCTGACGGTCGCATGAAACCTAAATGAAACTTTATGTGGTCTTACAAGCCCCTTCTTTTTTGTATTTATTGTGAGATTTTTATTTTCTTTTAGTATTTCAATAAAATTTCAGAAACCAACGCTCTGGAAACATGATTGCACTGCTAAAGCCCATGTTTAAAATGACTGGAAAACAAAATAAGTGAACATAAAGACAATATTTAGTTTGGACAACGTACTTATATTTTTATACTACACATATTTGAATATTTCGAAATTTCTTTCGATAAGCCAGTTCGCGCTAAAAGATCATAAATATGAAGTTCTCTGTTTTCATTTAAATAAAAATAATGTCTAAGGATATAAGTTAAATCAAATTAGAAATTTTGAAAATATAAGAAAAAGAACTAATTATCAAATTTAGAAGTAATTACTAGCAGTTGCCGAGGCGTTATTAAAACTCAAGGTTCATTTTCCAACGTTATTTTATCCAATTAATACAATGTAATTAACGAGGTCAATTACGTATTGTTAATAAAGGCAAGGGTTATTTTTGGAATAAGAAATAACCTACACAATGACCTTGTTTCGACAGTGTAATAATCAAGGAAAAAGGAAGAGACAAGAAAATGAATTCCATTCAGAAACCTTTTCCAACATCGCTGCACAAAAATTTCTGAATATATATTTTCTAATCTCACCCCTTTTTAGTTTATTTCCAGATTTCCACATAAAGAAACGTAAAGCTGTCCCTTTTACCAATTTAAACGATTCATTACTCTTGCAGTGTTAACACGAGCACTAAATGTATGCAATTTTCGAAATCCATTACAGGGTTTTGAGTTTCTTTATCTGGGCAATTGATATTGACAATGCTGATGTTCAACGGAGGGACGCTTTCAATTTCTCTCATAAATAGGACTCATTGAGTGTAATGGTATTTGGGAAAAAAATGTGATCTTTTCGGAACAGTGTCATGATTTTTTGTTGAGCTATTCTTACGTGAGAGAAGGGGCATAGGAAAAGGAGTCCGTCCATTCTTTCAGATTTACACAAATTTAGCAAGCTTGAGTAGTGTAATCCCTTCTCTGTTTATCAGATAGAAATTTCTACTAGTAGGTACCCTAATTCTAATCAAAGTTAGGGTCTCTTTTTTCAATGATTATTACAACATGGTAGTATGCATTTGAAGCAGCCATCGATTATATGACAAGAAACACTTTGTTTGAAGTCTTTTATACGAATTTTTTGTTTGATTCTTTCATGGGTTTTTTTTTTTTTTTTTTGCAGGTGTGGAATGTTGAAGGAAAGATTGAAGAGTCTAATCTGACAATGATAGCACAAGAGCTCAATTCTTGTGTCAGTTCAATTTCTTGAAGGATATCTTAGCTATTTCCAAGTAAAAATTTCACAGCTGCACAGCGTTTTCAATCATTCTTACTGTTGAAGAAGAACATAAAAAGAAAAAGATCAAATAAAGGCAAACAGTGGCTTATCTCAATTTGATCAGGCTCGACTCTGACTTATCTGAGAGCTTATGAAGGCAGCAGTATGTTTGTTTGCTTGCTGTTTATGGCTGGTAAGCAATTCGTGTCCTAACAGTAGAAACCTTCTCCTTGAAAAGAAAGATCAGTTCAATCAGGTGGTGCCTTTCTGTTAGCTCTGTTCATCTCACAAGAAAAAAGACAAGATTTTTAGTTGCTTTGACCCGTGGAAAAAGCTCAATTGTTTCCTTTGTAGCTCAAACACTGTGCAATCTGTCCTTTGTACCAAAGAAAAAGGAAATGGGTCCGTAAAACAGAGGCCTTCTTACATCTTCTTGAACCTTAGGGGAAGACTTTTCTTGGGAAAAAGAATATCTTTTTGGAAGAAATGAGTATGGACTTGAAAAAGGTTGTCAAAGAAGGACATGTCGGCTGAGAAGGTGGTCGTGGCCGTCAAGGCATCAAAGGAGATCCCTAAAACTGCTTAATATGGGCTCTAACTCACGTTGTTCAGCCTGGGGATTTCATTACACTCCTTGTAGTTATCTCCTCACATTCCCCTGGTAAAAGATTAGCTTCTACTTGTAGAACTGCATATTTTTTCTGGTAATTTTCATCTACTTTCCTCGACGTAAGTCTCAGGCCGTAAGCTATGGAACTTCCCAAGATTTTCCGGCGACTGTGCAACCGCCCACAGGCGATCGCAGCCCTGCAAGAGCTCGGAGTATAAGTACGAAATAACCGATTCTTGCGCGCATATGATTCTTCAGCTCCACGACGTATACGATCCCAACAAAGTGAGGTTTTCCGCTTATAAGATGGTCATAAGTTTCGTCCGAAATAGTAATCGCTTTTTTTTGTCTCCTTTCAGATCAATGTGAAGATCAAAGTCGTCCCTTCGACGCCTTTAGGCGCAGTGGCCCCGAGGCGAAGAAGAGCCAAGCGAATTGGGTCGTTTTGGACAAGTAAAAATCAATTAATTGCCCTTTTGCGCCGTATCTTTTTAGTTCCTCGGTTTCTTTTTTGCGATCACTCAGCAGCGTGAAAGAATATAAGAGAGAAAATGATTCCATAAGGTTTTCTTTCGTTTAAATCGGTTTTCATTGGTTTTAAGTCGAAACAAACATGAAACTTATTTTTGTTTTGGTTTTCATTAACTTTTCCCTATAATTTCCACAAACCAAACACACCCTAAAGACGACGTAAGAAAGTGTACTGCTGCGTTTGCAGGCACCTCAAGGACGAGGAGAAACGTTGTGTGGAAGAGCTTCACTGCAACATAGTCGTAATGAAGCGCTCTCAGCCCAAGGTCCTGCGCCTTAATTTGAACGGCGGATCATCGCCGACCGAAAGAAAAAACGTCGAAAAAAAACAGTCCGCTCGTCACCCTTCGAGCAGTCCCGAAAACTTCACCGCCACCGAAATGGGAACGTCCTCGCTTTCGAGCTCAGATCACAGCGCTTCGCATTTCTTCCCCGTCGAATCGAAAAACGCCCCAAAAATGAAGTGCATGTGCAATCACCTTCTAAAAGGCGCAAAATCCGAGGAATCCACTTCTGGTTCGGACATCGAAAATCCATCAGCCTCGACGAGCCTAAGGTTCTGTTAAATTTTGTTATTAGGCCCAACTTCGGCCATATAAGTTGATTTGGGTTACTTCCCTAAAACTAATTGGTGATAGGTAGAGTTGCCCATCGACTTATAAGCTACTCAATCTCTGCATCCCAGTTACTAGGGTTTTAATCCTTAACAGGTTCAGCGACTTCAGCGGGAATTTAAGACGGGCCATTTCTCTCGCCAAGACGGGCCCGCCCGGCCCCCCTCCTCTGTGTTCCAAATGCAACCATAAGTCGCCGGCGTTCGGCGAGCCACCCAAGTGGTTCTCGTACGCCGAGCTAAGCGTAGCCACGGAGCGCTTTTCGAAGGAGAATTTCTTAGCCGAGGGCGGGTACGGGTCGGTCCATCGGGGCGTGCTTACGGACGGGCGGGTCGTCGCCGTGAAGCAGCACAAGGTCGCCAGCTCGCAGGGCGATCGAGAATTTTGCGCCGAGGTCGAAGTTTTGAGCTGTGCGCAGCACCGAAACGTCGTGAATTTGATTGGTTTCTGCGTCGAGGATTGTCGGAGATTGCTTGTTTACGAGTTTATATGCAACAGTTCGTTGGATTCGCATCTTTACGGTATGCTTTTTTTTCCCTCTCGACCTGCATACCTTTTTGTATTATTTTTTTTGTTTTTCAATTATATACTAGTGATTTAGCACCTTCATTGCGTGTGTTACTATTTTAAATACATTAAATCAATATTTGAATATATGATTTAAATAATGTAATCTCATTTTTTAGTATTTAATTGACAAATTGCAATTACGATGATTTGGAATATAATAGTGTTTAAATAAGTTAATTTAAATTGCATTCATTAATGGCAAAATGATAGTTAACATGAAATTTATACATCAATGGCCGTTACTATGTGGTGCTCTCCCTTAATAAAACAGTAGATATTTAGTGTATAATATATGACAATTTAATTTGTAGATATTTAGTGTAATATGTATGACAATTTAATTTGTAGGAGATGTAGGATACAGAGTGTGCGGTGCTGTGTAGAAAGGATGAAAATTGTAAATATCGTGTTGTGGTTATGATATGTTCTAAAAATTAACTCGAAATAATTATTTGTCATTAAATAAGAAATTGTACATGTGTCTCAATTCTAAGCATCATACATTATAATACTAGTATATTCCCGTGCAATGCACGGTATTAGCTATTCCTAATTTTTATATGCTAATAAAATTAGTAATTTTATGTGTGCAGTGGATAGTTATTGACTAAATTAATATGTAGTGGGTAGTTTCTAGTTTTTTAAATTTAATATAATTATTGATTAACCAACGTGAGTTTTATATCTTTTAAAGTAAATTATTTTTGTACTAAATAAAGAGGTGGACACGTGTCCCCCTATCATGAAAGCTACATTTCTATTTATATATACTAGTTTTTTACCCGTGCAAATGCACGGTAATTAAATATACATAAATTATTAATATTAAAAATATATTTAGAGTGGGTAGTTATTGTAGAACATGGGATAATGGGTAGTTTTATTGTTATATTTATTTATTATAATAATTATATTTGTCATGTGTCGCAACGAGATCATTTCTACATTTCTATTCTTATATAAGATAAGATAAGATAGTTTTAGTGCCTTCATTTTAGGGTGTAAAATATGTGTAGTTAATGTAACATTCTTGTATAACAATAAGTTAAATGATTTAACGTGAAATGTTTCCCACTTTGTTAGTGGGCGGTTTAATTTATCTTTAATGAAAATAGACACGTGTCGCAAGCAGCAGCAAACTACATTTCCTTGTATATATAAGATGTATATATATATATATATATGTATTTTAGGGCAACATCGGGGCGTCTTACCTTGGCCAGCACGCCAAAAGATCGCCGTGGGGGCGGCGCGTGGATTGAGATATCTCCACGAAGAATGTCGAGTTGGCTGCATCGTACACAGAGACATGCGCCCCAATAACATTCTCGTCACTCACGATTTCGAGCCGTTGGTAAGAATCCTTTTTTTTTTCTAATTTCGCTTTCCGTCGTTTGTTTCTGACATGAAGTTTCAATCCTTCTGGCGTCTGAAGGTCGGAGACTTTGGTCTCGCCAGGTGGCAGCCCGACGGCGAGTCTGGGGTCGAAACTAGAGTCATCGGAACGTTTGGGTAAAAAAATTTCATTCTTACATCCTTAAACCAGAAAATCATTGCAGATTTAGCAATCTTTCTTTTTTTTACCCCGTAAAACGAAGGTACTTGGCGCCCGAGTATGCTCAGAGCGGCCAAATCACGGATAAGGCAGACGTCTACTCTTTCGGCGTAGTACTGATCGAGCTCGTCACGGGCCGTAAAGCTGTAGACCTTAGCCGGCCCAAGGGCCAACAGTGCCTCACAGAATGGGTAAGCGCTTCTTTGTTAGAAATTTAAAGTTTGATCTTTTTTCTTTTCTTTTTTTTTTTTTTTTTGACTGAGCGCTCGAAACAGGCGCGGCCATTGTTAGCATCATTGGCGATGGCGAACTAGTCGATCCTCGGCTGGGGAAAAAGTACTCGGAGCGTGAAGTGAAGTTTGTTACATGCTTGAGGCTGCTTCCATGTGCGTACAAAGGGAGCCTGAGGCCCGCCCGAGGATGTCCCAGGTAAAGAAAAAACAAAAAACAAAACAAAATCACGGCGATAGATTAAAATAAATAAAAAAATTGGGCGATCTTTTAGATTCTCGGGATGATTATTACATGATTTACAAGGATGTCTCTGTCCCTATTGCGATGTTCGGTTTATTGCCTCAAGTCAAGACCTCTGTTCATATATTAAACTATCGTTTCGAAAAAAGGAAAGAGGACATAGAACGTATTTTTCCAGGTGCTTAGGATTTTGGAAGGAGACATGGCGGCGAGTTCGAGCGAGCTGTTGTCGCCCCGATTTGATGTGGGGAATCGAAGTGGACGACTCCAACCGTTGGATCGTCGTCCTCATCGTTTGGAGCATGAAAAGGGAGAAATGGCAGTCGACGAGTGAGCTCAACAAACCTCTCCATCAAGAAATAGTTTTATGAACAAATGAAATTAGGTTTTTCGGTTTTTTTTCGGAAAAGACGATTTATTTAATTATTATTATGGGAAGTTTGCACTTAAATAGCCAAATGTTATAAAAGAATATCAGATCAGGTATCCTTCAGAAATTTTTTATATGTAGGTAAGTATTGGAAAAAAAATTACACATAGATACTTGTTTGGCGAAGAAGGTATAACGTATAAGAAATTAATGTACTATAGAGAATAAATAAGTATCATAGAGAAACTTATTATGGTACCTCATGCATTGAAAAAACGTTATATTATGCTTACAGTGATATCATATTTTTAGGTACCACATGAACACGTGATATTGTACGTATTATACATATAAACAGGTACGTAAACGATCGCAAAATGACACTCTCAACAAGCGGATACCTATGTGTAAAAACTTTACTCCATTAGGTAATTACATTACATATATAGTAAAACCTCTTAAATTAATACTAAAACCTCTCTAAATAATAAAATATTTAGGTCCGGACTTGGGCCTTTGTAAAAAGTCATCAAATTCGATAAGGTAATAAAATAATAATCCTTCAAAAAATTCCTTTATATATATTAGGTCCCACTAGAACTCTAAATTAATAATTCACAAAACTTGCAATTATAAATAAATAATAATTTGCTAAAATATGAATCTATCATTACTAGCGTTTTCTTAAAATAAAAATCTAATTGAATTTCATCCCTAACTTTTTAGATTGCAGCCAAGAGTTCCGATGGACATGAATATAATTGTTAATTGTATACAATGAATGATATTGTACATGAATATATTTAATTATTTACAAACAATTTGGTTGATGGATAAATATGAAAATGAAACATATATAAATACTAAATTAGCTGAGTTTAAATAGTTTCTCTTTTAACAAATAAAATATTAATTTATCGTATTAATATCTCTCGAAAATAAAACTTAACAGTCCCAAGATCATTAATTTAGAGAGGTTTTAATGTAAAAGTTTCAAATAAGTGACTGAACTGAAATTTTTTTTTTACTTTTGGGTGTTGAATTGTAGTGTAGATACACCTATTATTATTGCAAACATTTTGGTTATTACAACGATACAAGGTAGTGGATAAAGATGGATAAAGCTTCTGTTTATGTCCATAGACATTCTTAATGGATTGTGTGGAACACAAAAAGTGCTATGTTGGGTTGGATAATAAATTTGAGAAAGAGGTCCCAAATTTGTTTTTCTCGAAATTGAACTTGTCTTGGCGCATAGTTTATTTTTGGCGTATATTATCTATGCATGAAAATAAAATTTGTCGAAATTTCAAGAATCCATGTTATTTGAATATATGTATAGATATGAATATACGTGGCATAAACTCAAGATTTGCATTTCCTTTTGTCTTTTTTTTTTTCGGGTAGGAATTGTCGTCTGTACGAATGTCTTTAACAAACCATATATGATTATTATAGGGTACTTAGCTTATTATGATCAATTTTGTTTTATGATATCTTAACTTTGACATGAAGATTAACATGCTTACGATTATATGATTGGCATATAGTGAAAAAAAATGGAAAAACGAATAATTGAAGGCATAATGGAAGAGTAAAAGTCTTTATATTTTTTGAGTTAATTGTTCGACAAAATGAGTTGGATGATAAGATCAACATGTCTTAATCCCAAAAGAAAAATAAAAATAATTATGCTCAAAATGATGTCTATCTAATCTAACTTTAAAATTGAGATGGCCGAAATGCATCTAATTAACGAATATCAAAGAGTATCTATTATTCAATATTTATTAGTCTTCGGTGTCATGCTAATCCTAATATCTCTTATGGATAACGGTTTCGCTTTTGTATTATAATAGAGGATGGCATTATCATGGCTTCATTTCATTCACATTACACGGACACTTTCAATAAATAAAATGAAACGCTTAGGTTAGAATATTTGAAGTTGCAATTCTTAGCCGAAGATTAGAATGGCAACCTTATCATTTATGTCTAATGTACCATCAACCATGGATATGAAAACGACGTGAAAAAAAAAATCAGTATTGTATATCTGCTTAAGTGCGTTCATGCGAAATGTGCAATGGGCATATTCATAACTTGCAAAATACTCCACAAAATATAAATTGAAATACATAGGAAGCTGATCATAATGATTGTGTTGTTTAGTAAAGATGAAAGATTAGCCAGTGTGCGTAATGATAATTAGTTGAGTTGCCAACGCACCAAGTAATTCTTACATGCACTTTTCTTTGTGTAACTAACTTCTATTTTCCATAATTCGAATTTGATTCTTCCAATTTTGCTATCTACAGTTAAATTATGGGCCACCAAGTCATACGTGTATGAAAATAAGCAGCCTCATATTGACAATAAATCAATTGCGTGCGTCGTTTAAATACAATGACATCCTCAGCTTCACGTATGATTGGATGAGCCTTATGGCTTATGTGGACATTGAAATTTCCATTAATATATTATTCATCTTATTTTATGGCGTCACAACATACATCATTTCTAATTGGATGAGTTCGAAATTCTTGATGGAATTGTTACCCAATTGTTTTTTTGGGGCTGATATGTAATCCTAATCTGAAAAACCTATTAGTTCCTTCCATGTGTATATGAATAATATAAATATTGTGTATATGTTTGAGAGGTGACGCGTAATACTCATAGCAACGATATATATGTTCATAATATAGTTCGATCCATATCATCATTACGGAACATAATTGAGTCGTATAGATGGAATATGTTGTTATTAACTTTAGTCTATCACGAGCCATTGCATTTTTATATACATAGATAAAGAAATAATTCATTTCTTAAGTGATTGCAATGACTTTACATACGTCACGACTTCGAACATTTAGACGAAAAGATGGCTTTCATTACACGCCCTATCATTTAGTGTAAGAAAATGATATATTTATTGCAGGTCCTAAAAGGTTCAGCGCATTCGCTATACAAATCTTCAATCACTAAAATATGATAGGATTAGTTAAAAATATTCCTGTACATATAATATAACCTATATTTTTCTTTTCACACCAAGGCAAAAATAAGAATACGGAATTAGAATTTTATTAATGAAAAAGTTGAAATTATTGCATGCTGTGATTTATTTATTACAAACATTGGATCTTAAAAACGTTACGTCATGCAAGAACTAACTTTGACCATAGCAAACATAATTCAATGAGGCGCATTATTATTTCTCGAACTAACTTCTACCAAATTTCGGGGATTTAATAATTTTGTTTTTGTCCTCAACTAAAAATTGTTGGTGCGTGCAATGCAATACAGATAATGTGAAGTTGACTCATCTCATCATGCATGCGTGCCCAAGCTTCCAATTACATTAAATATATATAAAATATTCTCTCGGCAAAATCATAGATATACTATTTGGTAATTAAATATTTTCATTACTTACTCGTACTAGTTTGACTATTTTACCAAGCTACTAATTAAATTAATATTCAGATAATAACTAATTCAAAATTTTTAGGAGTTGGTCGTAGAGTTCGTGCATGATGCAATGCAACGATGGAAGAGTCTCCGTACTCCCTTTAAAAAACTATTCACGTACTGTATACGATTATATACAATATTTTCATTATTTTTAATAGTTGAAAGCGAAATGATTCCCATCACCTACTAGTCACAAGAAAACATCGAGATAATGAAGAATCGCAATTAGTACGAGACAAATGACGCCGATTTTGAATAATTTCAAGTTTCGCAATTTAAAACTTGAAATTGAAACTTAGAAGCTAATGCGTACTTCAATAATTAATTAATAATCAAATAAAAACCCGTGACATAGAACGAGGTAATAATAATATTATAGTAAAACCTTTATGCGATTTAATTTTGATGACCCTTCCGTCAATCATAATTTCTCAACTATGTGGCGCGTGAACATAGTGCCCAATTAGATGACGCGTATATCTCACGCTGTAGCATCGTCGGACACAATCAACTCAGACATTTGACCGTGGTAATAGTCGTAATGGGATCGAGTTAATAGAATCTATGCGTTATTCTTTTTTTTATTTATTTCGAATATTTTTCCTACAATATAAAATAAAAAAAAAAACCAATCACTTTTAATCTTGATCAAATATTGTTAAGAGATTAAAAAAGGACAAAAGTGGGAGCCAAAATCACCATCAAAATTGGTCTTTAAAAACGGCTTCAAAACCACACATATTCTGCAAACTAAAACTGTACTTCACACACAAAACACGCTCCACTACGTGTGCGTCTTCTCATCTCACACACACATTTTCACACACTCCTTAGAGGAACATTAATTGGAAAGAAAAAAAACGCAAGAGTAGGCTAACGCCAAACAGCTGTTTGCCACGAAATTTTTCAGACTAACATTAAAGTTCGAAACTTTGTTCGTACGATCTCCCACCATCCCCTTTTACCCACCCTAAAACCAAAGCGAGGCAGAGAATAAAGCGCCACAGAGTTGAAGCAAGAATTAAAGAATACTAAAACAGAAGACATTTTTCATTCATTCCTCTGTAAAGTTTCAACCTTTGAGTGAGGAAGCAAATTGGCATTATGGGATTAAACAATATTGCAATGTGCAGTGCATTTTATCTCCTATTGGTGTTCTTATTCAGCTCGTGGGTCGGCGAAGCTTCAGTTTCTACGACTCTAAAGCCATAACTGTAAATGGGCAGAGGAAGATTCTTATTTCTGGGTCCATACACTATCCCAGGAGCACGCCTGAGGTAAAAGTTAATCATAGTCACATGCAGTAATTTTTGTTTTAATTTTTTCACGTGCATTGATTCATTTATTTCCCTTTTTATTGCACAAAAGCTGGCTTTTTTAAGGTTGTTTTGGTTTATCTTTTTGTCCTGGCTGTTGTAGATGTGGCCTGATCTTATTCAGAAAGCAAAAGAAGGTGGCTTAGATGTGATTCAGACCTATGTGTTTTGGAATGGTCACGAACCTGAGCCTGGAAGGTTTGTGGACTAAATTTAGTCTAATGGGATTTTCATTTTTCTCATATTAAGTTAGGTGATATTTATAGTTTTCAATGTTTTCTGCAGTATTATTTTGAAGGGAGGTATGATTTGGTGAAGTTTGTCAGCTTGTTCATCAAGCAGGGCTCTATGTTAGTCTCAGGATTGGTCCATATGCTTGCGCTGAATGGAACTTTGGGTAAAAATAACAATCACAAAACAGTAATTTTATTTAAAATATTCTCTGAATTTTCTTAAACAAGTTATCATCATCAATTTCGATTCCAGCGGTTTTCCAGTTTGGCTCAAGTATGTCCCAGGCATCAGTTTCAGGACAGACAATGGCCCTTTTAAGGTTTGCACAAACGTCCTTCTCTAACATGCTATGTTTACGCCGACCTTTCTTCTGACTTTGGCTTCACATTTTGATCGCCCGACGAAGGCTGCAATGCAAAGATTCACGGCAAAGATTGTTAACATGATGAAATCTGAAAGACTGTACGAAACTCAAGGCGCCCAATCATATTATCCCAGGTAAGGATTAAGATCAAAACGCTCGAAAAATAATCGAAGTTTTTGCAGGAAGATAAAAAAGATTCTTTTTTTCTCTACTAGATTGAGAACGAATATGGACCGATGGAGTACGAACTAGGAGCCCCTGGTCGAGCCTACGCTGACTGGCGGCTAAGATGGCCGTGGGCCTTGGGACCGGCGTTCCATGGATCATGTGCAAGCAAGACGATGCCCCCGACCCAGTCGTAAGTACAGTACGCTTTCCTTCGTTATTGCAAACTAATATCGTCGTTCAATAGTTAAAAACTGTAAGTTTATTGTCTTTTTCGCAGATCAATACTTGCAATGGCTTCTACTGTGATTATTTCTCTCCCAATAAGGCTTATAAGCCCAAGATGTGGACAGAAGCTTGGACTGGATGGTAATCAAGAACTTCTATCTTCGAATAGATTCGGCGAAATACGCACTTTTGGACGTTTTTTTTAAATATATTCGAAATTATTTCTTACAGGTTTACTGAGTTCGGCGGCCCTGTTCCTTATCGGCAGCAGAGGACTTGGCGTTTTCGGTGGCTAAATTCATTCAGAAGGGCGGTTCTTTCGTTAACTATTACATGGTAATGTAATGTAATTCGACTTTTGTATTTGAAGAAATTATCGTTGAAATTAGTGATCGATGTTTAATGTTTAGACCTTTTCTCTCAGTATCACGGAGGAACGAACTTTGGTAGAACCGCCGGCGGTCCTTTCATAGCAACTAGCTATGACTACGATGCGCCTCTTGACGAATACGGTATATATACATATGCATGAATTGAGGTTGTCCTGAAATAAAGCTTGAATTTTTATCCATGCATGAGATTCCATTTAGAATCCCGTAACATAAAAGGTGGTTGGAACGCCGATACGTACTAGCTCTTATCAAATTTCGATGAGATAATGGCGATTCTTAATTCTTTCGACTTTCCTTGAGTTAGGATTACTGAGGAGCCTAAATGGGGCCATCTCAAAGATCTACACAGAGCAATCAAATTGTGTGAGCCATCTTTAGTATCTTCTGATCCCTACGTCACTTCGCTTGGGCACAACCAAGAGGTTAGCTTCGCCTTCATTTTCAAAGATTCTTACATATGATGTTCTTACACATCTTACGGTTTGATTTCTAACAGCCCATGTGTTCAAATCAAAGTCGGGAACTTGCGCAGCTTTTTTGGCGAACTACGATCAGCGCTCTTACGCAAAGGTTTCTTTCGGTAATATGCACTATAATTTGCCCCCTTGGTCGATCAGCATACTCCCCGACTGCAAAAACACCGTATATAACACTGCAAGGGTAAGAAATGAAAACGATTAGTCCAATTTTTCCTTCTTTTTTTTTTTGAAATATAGTAAGGCGAATTTTTTTTTTTTACTTTCTGAAGATCGGCGCTCAAAGCTCGACGATGAAGATGACGCCCGTCCGCGATGGATTTTCTTGGCAGTCGTACAACGAAGAGGCCGCTTCTCATGAGGCGAATTCGTTTTCGACGAATGGACTTTTAGAGCAGATTAATACCACTAGAGATAGAACTGACTATCTATGGTATTCAACCGAGTAAGTATATATATATTTTTTGGCGATATAAATGACTATAATCGAGTGATTATTTTATTTTTAATTGCTCGTCGCTTATGTTAAAGAGTGAACATCGATGGGAGAGAAGGGTTCCTTAGAGGCGGGAAATGGCCCGTGCTCACCGTCATGTCGGCCGGCCATGCGCTCCATGTTTTCATCAACGGCCAGTTATCAGGTTATACTTCCTCGAATTCGATCTTTAGAAGGTTGTTTTTTTTTTTAATTTTTTCAATCATTTTATTTCGAAATTTACGTCTTTATTCACCGCAGGAACTTCGTACGGTAGTCTCGAAAATCCCAGGCTAACTTTCAGCAACGGCGTAAAACTTAGGGCTGGAATCATCAAATCTCTCTGCTGAGCATAGCCGTTGGCCTCCCAGTTAGTACTCCTTTTCTTTTTTCGTCCTCCTATTTATGATGATTTTCGAATAATTTTGCGTAAAATATTGTTTTATTCTCGCCCGCCAAGAACGTGGGCCCGCATTTCGAGACGTGGAACGCGGGCGTCCTCGGGCCCGTCTCCCTCTCGGGACTCAACGAGGGAAAGAGAGATCTGACGTGGCAAAAGTGGTCTTACAAAATCGGTCTGAAGGGAGAATCTCTAAGCCTTCACTCCCTAAGCGGCGCTTCTTCAGTCGAATGGGTTGAAGGCTTTACGTCACCCAAAGACAGCCTTTGACATGGTACAAGGTAACGAAAAGGAAAAAAAAAAGCGTTCTTCAACGCGCTTCGTTTTCTTTACCTCAAATTTTCGAAGCTTCGCTATTTTTTCAGACGAGGTTCAACGCTCCCAACGGGGACGAGCCCTTGGCCTTGGACATGAACACAATGAGCAAAGGACAAGTGTGGATAAACGGTCAGAATATTGGGCGTTATTGGAATCAGTACAAAGCCTCGGGCGCTTGCAGCGAGTGTAATTACGCCGGCTACTTCAGCGAAAAGAAGTGCCTCAGAAACTGCGAGAAGCTTCACAGAGATGGTAATAACAACAACGAAAACGCTTTTTTTTTTTCTTTCTGAAAATCGAGAAAGAACAAAAAAAGCGTAATGTTGCTTATTAGGTACCATGTTCCTCGTTCTTGGCTTTATCCCACGGGAATCTATTGGTCGTTTTCGAAGAGTGGGGCGGGAATCCATATGGGATCACTCTTGCGAAAAGGGAGAGATCGAGCGTCTGCGCTGATATATACGAATGGCAGCCGACTTTGGTGAACTATCAGCTGCAATCGTCGGGGAAAGTCGTCAAGCCTTTGAGGCCCAAGGCGCACCTTTCGTGCGCTTTTGGTCAGAAGATTTCTTCGGTTAAGTTCGCCAGTTTTGGAACGCCTGAAGGGTCTTGCGGTAGTTTCAGACAGGGAAGCTGCCATGCTTTCCATTCTTACGACGTTTTCGAAAGGTGTATTGTTTTTTTACGTTAACTGATTAATCTCCCCTCGATTCGTAAACAATTCAGTAAAAAAACTTTGCTGACATATTTTCTGTTCACATTCATACAGTATTGTGTTGGGCAGCAATCTTGCACTGTACCAGTTACGCCTGAAATATTCGGGGCGATCCATGTCCAAGCACTATGAAGAAACTATCGGTCGAAGCAATTTGCAGCTAGTCTGAGTAAATGAATCTCAGTTTTTCTCCTGTTTCTACGGTGGGTGTTTTTTTTTTTTTTTTCTCGGCTTTTGGTGGAGGGGTGAAGTTGTAAATATACGTATGCAACACACGCCATCTTGTCCAAAGCCTTACCTGCATAAAGTAGTTATCTTTTCAAGATGATGTTAAAGAAGCAAAGCAAAGCTGTATGTGTACATAGAAAACTTGTATTATTACAGTCCTCTGTCATGTTTGGGTGAAGTGGGTTTACCATGGGCATGTAATATCATATCTCTGTATTTCCTTGAACACAAAATGAAGATTTGTATTTGTAATTTCGTGGTTAGGGGATGTCAACGGGGCGGGGCCGGGATTAGGTCCCCATCCCCGGTCCCGCGTTGACGGGGAATCCCCATCCCCGTTCCCGCGAACTTAACGGGGAAAATTCGTCCCCATCTCATCTCCGTCGGGTCCCCGCCGCCGCGGGGATTCCCCGTCCCCACGATTTTTTTTAAAAAAATTGTATTTCATTATAATATAAATGAAAAATTATTTATACTATATTTTAAATAATATTTATATTATAATTGTAAAATAAAGAGTAAAGAATATTATTTTAAACCATAATTATATAAACTATGTATAAAAATATTATTTAGATATTAGTTTAAGTTATAAAATATTATATTTAATAATATTAATGGCGGGGACGGGGCAGGGATCCCCGCGGGCGTGGACTATGATCCCCGTCCCCGCCCGTCCCGCCTAGCCTACGGGGATAAAAAATTCCCCATCCCCGCCTCGCGGGGATTAAAATTCGGGGAATCCCCGTCCCATTGACAAACTTAATAATGGAAGCAGTCATTTTTAGGAGAAATTTGTATTCAGTCCTAGTTTGTATGTTTGGTAAGAGTTCAGTCCCTGTTAGAGCTGCGTTAGTTTAAGGACCAAGAATTGAAAAATTGCAGAGATAAAGGATTTAAAATATGTATTGACGAAAATAACCATCCCAACTACTGAACCAATAGTTATTTTCCGGCAACTTTCTCTTATGCTTTTAGATTATATCGTTATAAATGTCCAGCGAACTGTTATTTTCCTCACCTTATCTGTTACGACGATGCAGAATATTGTTACCGGCATAGTATTTAATTTACGAATCCTGTTTTTACAGTGAATCGAGGTCCGAAATTCCGAATGCCCATTAACCAACCAAATCGGCGAGTAATGTAGGATGTATTGTGGTATTGACGAAGCAAGATGTAAGATTTGTGTGAGTTTTTTTATCTTTCTATTTAGGTTCTAATATGCGAAAATAAGATGAAATCAAATCCATTTTTTGCACCGATTACATCTAGTACGTACAAAATCGAAGTACCCATAGTATGCGCAGCTCGCTGCGGCTCATTGTCTGCTCGTTCTTCCGACCTTCATCTTTCAATTTCGCGAAAATATGATCGACCCCAATAATTTGGGTATATTTTTACTGTGTCCAAACTGTTACTAGATCTACCAATTTCGTTACCATATGTGACGAACTAGTTACTGTTTATGCTAAATCAGTTATTTATTGGAGCTAAATTGTTACCATGCGTACTGTTATAATTTGCGCGAAAACAAGATTGAATCAAAGCCGTTTTTGCCAACGATTACATCTAATATGTATCAATTCGAATTACCCATAGTATGGGAAGCTCAGTGCGGCACATTTTCTGCTCGTTCGTCCGCCTTCATCTTTCAATTTCGTGAAAATACGATCGACCCCAATAATTGGTGTATATTTTACTGTCATCAAAGTTGTTACTCGGTCTACAAAATCGTTACTACGTTGGCGAAACTCGTTATTTCGTGAAATACTGTCGACCCCAATAATTTGGATATATTTTTACTGTGTCCAAACTGTTACTCGCAGTGTCAAATTTGTTACCTGCTTTGCCAAAATCGTTACTAGGTCTTTCAAAATCGTTACTAAACTAACTTAATTGTTACATGTGTAGTGTTCTTATTTGCGAAAAATAAGATGAAATCAAAGACGTTTTTGGCAACGATTACATCTAATATGTATAAATTCGAAGTACTCATAGTATGTGAAGCTCGGTGTGGACACATTGTTTGCTCATTCGTCTGACGCTTTCATCTTTTAATTTGCGAAAATACGGTCGACCCCAATAATTGGTATATTATACTG